>MU275231.1:0-76147 GCA_022160315.1 Panus rudis PR-1116 ss-1
TGCATGGTTAATCAAAACCCGGAATGATCTCATGTATGTCTACCCGGAACGCCTAGCGTGAGTCTTTGCATGTCACATTTTAGTGGAGCTGTATTTGGACTGACCTCTTACTCTGACTTGAATGCAGTCGTGCAATACGCCTCAACTGGTTGTGCAATCCATCTGGAAAACAAGATGGATTCCGACCTGTGGACTGGATGGTTGAACTTCTGAACCTATACACAAAGGTTGTCTACCCAGGAACAGGATACACTAGGACTCTTCAGCTTGTTCTCAAGCAGAGTCCACTCATTGAACTCTTTCGCCACGTTCACCGCTTGATGCAAGACAATTTTCACTTGATTCATCGGACCGTTCGACATGCACCACCAGACATTCGGAACACAATAAAGGTCCTTTGCAAATTGCTACAGGAAAGTAAGGGGTACACATTTGTCAAAGACCGCAAATCTGTCAGAATACCAGATCATCTACATGAAGGCATGCTGCTGCTACAGACTCAATCTGGTATAGTACGAGTAACACGTCCCTCAAATACCGAAGAATTGCCAGATGCAAGTGCCTCTGAGTCGGCGGAAGCTAGCGCACATGCTGCAGCGCAGGAGTCAGAAGTAGGTGTTAATCCGACTAGTTTGGAGGGTGTGCAAGACACAGACGGGTTAATGTTTGAGGAAGAGTCTCTGAATGATGTATTCGAATGTAAGTGAAATTTGGTCTAATCATAGTGAACGTGGACTGACCGAATTTACAGATTAACCACGATGTGGTCCTATAACCTCCTCCGCTCTAGCGTCGACGTTTGCAGAAGCAGCAGCACTTCCCGATGCTTGCCTTGTATGATACTGCGGGCAGATAGGCTGGTTTTCTAATGTATCACATAATTATGAGTATGCAAATGCGCTTTAGTAAGAGAGAAATCATCCGAGACGTACTTCTGTGGCCCACCGTCTTGCAGGCACTGCATTTCGGAGGTGCAGGAGCCTTGCACGCAGATACAGAGGAAGTATCAACGTGAGCAGTAGGGCTGTCACACGCCCGTGCACGTCGTGTAAGTGGAGTAGAGACAAATGGTGAAGCTGGCTGCGGTTTGGGACAATGCCGTTGCACGAGAGCAATGATCTCGGCACCATGGACCTCTGAATGAAACCATGCGGTTTGCTCACAGAGATCCTGTATCGAAGAAAGCTTGAAGACATGCGCAAGATCAACTATACGTTCAACAAGTGAGGTGTGCAGGAAGATATCAGCTCCAAACCTATCGTATGCGGCTGGACATAGCTGCTTTGCTTTGTTATTGCGCCATTCGTGCAAATCCTGTTTCAGCGCGAGCTCTGCAGATGAGGGTTGGAAAGGAGGGACCTTGATACGGTTGGCCGATCGTCGTCGGGAAGCCGGTGGATCGTCGTTACGGTCGGGGATCATCTCCAGCGACAACTCTGGCTTACAGAGGTCACAACAGATCTCGGCAGCTCTAGGAGCACACCGAGCGCAGCAGGGGTGAGGATCAGGTTCTAAAATACATTCTGTGAATGCGACTTCACGATAATATAATGATACATACGTATAAGATCGTTGCCGTAATACTTATCTGAATGCGTGCGCCGGCAGTGTTTCTCGTTCTCCAGAATATGAGCGTTGATAAAGTAACAAAGTGTGCGGTCGATGTTGGTAGCTGAGCGACGAGACTCGGCGGATGTGGATTGGGAATGCGCGGAAGTGGTTTTCTTGCCAGTGCCTATCTTGGTGGTGCCGTCGAGAGCGAACAGCTCAATCAGCTTTGCCTCGCGGTCCACTATCGCCGCCTCATCTCCATCTCCATCACTGGCGCGTCCTTGCCCCACGTTGTCGCATTGCGACCTGCTCCTTTCATCGTTCGCTCTCCTCAGGCTCGTTGACTTGGCCGGACCTGCTGAGTCCAGCACACGGGTTGTGCTCAATGAGGCCTCACCTTCCTCGCACTCCATGTCTGAGAATATATCATCCTCATCATCGGACATATCCAGCCCTGCCTGAGCAATACCTGGCCCCTCTGCCAAACCGCTCGCACGATGATTCGGCTGCGCTTCAAGAGGAACCAAGCGAGGAATCGGGACAAGCGCGTCTGCTTGTCCCTCGCGTTGTACGGTGTTGGGGAATGTGTTCGGGGAGTCGCTATTTGCTGCGCGCATTTCCTGGGCCCGTACAGGTGTAAGAGGAGGTCGCGGTGAGTGTGCAGCATGACGTCTTGGTGTACGGGGGGGTGAGGCGAGTGTCGGTACATTCTCTGAATCCTGACGACGCCGTTTTGTTGGGGTCTGAGGATTTATGTCGTTCTTGGTACCTCGTTTGCGCTTCTCCCTCTGTTTCCTCTGTTGCTGCTGCTGCAGCAGTCGGTGCTCGTAAAATGCGCTTGGCTCTGCAATTAAGATAGCGAAACCCTGCAGCTCTTGATCGCGAACTGCACGCCCGAAACGCTGCATCAAGACGTTCATATCCTTTGGTACTTTCCATTGGACAACAATGATAATGTCACGTATGTTGAGGCCCTGTAAGTTATATGTTTATCATCAATGCACATCAGAGTCATTTCGGAGTAAACGCACCATGCCCCCGGAATCTGTGGCTGCAAAACCCCAGGTCTCACCGGACTTCAGATTTTTGACCTCTTCTATTCGGAAGAAATTGGTCATGCCGGCATGAAACCAGGGAATCTTTTTCCGCAGAGCAGGACTTATGCGACTCCGTAGATATTTCGCAGCAGCCTCTGCTTCGCTTTTGCTATCGAAGAAGACCATGAACTTCTTCGGAACTGGGTCACCCTCTTTCCAGTCCTTGGGAACCAAGAATGCGAGGTCTTCGTACGAGTTTTGATTGTGTTTCATTCGTCGTACAGTGAATGCGATGTTTGGACGGTCATTTGAACGCTTGAATTGTACACAGTTGTTGTTGGTGAACTTGAATAGATCTTCGATCTCCTTGAGCATTTTGGGTGGGATTGTGGCAGAGGATATATATATGGGGACTTTTGACACTCGCCAAAAGACGTGATCAACTTGTCCATATTCAATACGGAATGTTTTGCCCCACTGTATGATACAATGACCTTCATCAAAAACAAAGTTCTGTATCTTGGATACAAATTTCGTGTTTGTCCATAGGATTGTTTCACAGTACCCATTTCTCTTGAGTAATTGCTCCGGAGAAATTACGACAACTCGGTACTTTTGCTTGGCGATATCCTGTCCCAAGACTCAGACTCAGACATGAGGTTCATTTACATAGGACATGGTTACCTTGAATGTTTGCTCACTAGCATTCTCGGAGTTGACAGAGACGGCTGAGAAGCCTGCACTGGTAGCTTCGGCAACAAACTGATCACCCAGGACAACAAGAGCAGTCACAATGATTACTATTGAGTCTGGCGAGAACAGAAGGGGCATAAAATAAGATAGGGTCTTTCCAGAACCTGTAGGCGCAATGCTGATGATATTCTTCTTCTCGAGCTGCGCGCGACAGAGGTTGATTTGGAAGTTACACGGACGGATGCCAAACGCGGATTGTGTTCTGGTACGAATTTCGCTATCAGAAGGCGTTGACAGATCGGAGTTAACAGGCGGAGGCATGGCCATGGCGAGGAAGGTCGTGCAAGCGAGTCGCGTCTATCAGGTGACAGAGAGAAGCACCTCCGTGCCTTCTTTCACCAAATTTGGTGCTTTCGACCTTCCAAGCCCTGCTTATGCAGCAAGCGCCCTAGGTTGTTTGCCAGCCTGCCTTGCGTGTTGCTTCAAAATTAAGGTTCAGAATTCAACTCTTTCGGGCAAGTGAGATCAAATATTATATAATGTTGCTAAAAGCGGTATGTTTTCGTCTCATAAGTTCAGAGCATCTATATAGTCAAACTCATACCCTTCCCTCGAGATTTAAGCAACACGCAAGGTAGGGTGGATACGTCTTGCTTCAAAATTAAGGTTCAGAATTCAACTCTTTCGGGCAAGTGAGATCAAATATTATATAATGTTGCTAAAAGCGGTATGTTTTCGTCTCATAAGTTCAGAGCATCTATATAGTCAAACTCATACCCTTCCCTCGAGATTTAAGCAACACGCAAGGTAGGGTGGATAGGAGCCTGTTCTCTCTTGTCAAAAAGTCGGGGACTGCCATCCTTTATTCAAACGGCTGTAAAAAGCTTGATTTGAGCTTGATGGTAACTTGATGAAGGATGCATCATGATTTTCTCGACTCCAGCTCAGTGGGGGTGCTGGCATGAGAAAAAGGCCATAAGTAGTATCCCACCCGCAGACATAGAGAGACGTAGAAAACATCGTACCTCAGGACATCTATCACACGGAAGAGCCTTTAGAATAAACAGAGTTGCGACGACTTCAGTACTAGTTGAAACTTGAGCGGCCCGCGCGAGTCCCTCGTGGTACCTTCAACGTATTTGTACATGCGATACTTGCAGCAGATTATGGTATGTATGCCTGCGTTGTTGAACAATGCTGAATAATAAGTGAATCCAAGGACAGATAAAAGTAGACAAAAGTACACGACCGGCGTGAACTTCCAAGACGCTGCCTTGATTTACTAAAGGTAGTAAGTCGCATTAGTATGATCCTCAAACGCACTTTGCAACCCGTTCAAGTCTCCTATTTGTACAGAACAGCGTAGGGCATGACCCATCCCAAGATTTACTCAATGACGGAAGCATTCACTAAGTAGTAATACTTACACTGCTGGCATCAGTCTCACTTGGAATAAAGCACGATAAACTGTTAGCCATCCATCCAAACTCCACAATTAGCACGGTAATAGTAGGTACATGGCACGTCTCGGAAGCGAATCATGGGGTCTAGGTTCACAATTTGCATGTACGTAGCGGGCCGAGACACAAGTACGGACTTCCACCGACCATAACTCACCGACCGCCACTCCTGCTACCACCACCGTAACCACCACCACCGTAACCACCACTTTTATGGACGTCAGCGCTTTGCGGGCGTAGCAATGGAATGCAGAGAATTGTACTTACCGGTTGCCATTTTGCCCAGTTCCTCCTTCCGTAGGACTGTTAGGCGGAGCCACACGACCAGTACGCCGCCCCCCGTTGCCACCTTGCTGCTGCGCTTGGGCTCGCCGCAGGGCTTCAGCGAGTTGCTGTTGGTGAGTCTGAGCCTGCTGAGCGCGCAGCTGTTGTAGCCGTCGTTGTTCCTCTCGCTCCAATCGTCGCCGCTCTTCTTCTGCATCATATTTTCTCCTGTACAATTCCTCGAAGGTAGGTGGGTCACGCTTGAAGTTGACATGTTGCCAACTATCTACTGCCGATGATGGTGCGAAACTGTCAGCAGGCGCAACATCACGAGGTGCAATGGGCTCTGTGTCGGCGGAGACAGGTATAGCGAACGCGGCGGGGGAAATGGCGGACAGGAGAGCAGCAGCAGAAAGCGCAATGGAGACACGCATGGCGAACGAGGAAATGAGAGTCGTGAATAGAGAGGTCGTTAATGGGTGGGACGGAAATGGGTAGGACGTTGGTAGGTGAGATGTTAGCGTGGGCGGGATGACTGAAGAGAAACGACAGGCTAAATGACACGCTCAGAACCACAATCCATAGTAGAGATCACGTTTAGTACGCACCGCCAGCGCCGAGTTTCGAGATTCAAGTTTGAAGTTTGAAGTGAGGAGGAGACCAGCTGCAGAACTCTACCAGCTGTGAGGTCCCCTTTTATATCTCTCCGTCGCTAACTATTAATTCCGGTTGATAATAGTCGATCAAATCTTCATATGAGCATACATACTTTGTAGGCACCGACGGTGATGACACCTCCAAGTGGGAGTACTCGTGAACATCAGCCATCAGGCTTTTTTGGGGGTCGCACCCACGACGGGGTCCAAGACCAGCTGTATTTGCGCAAAACATGTCACAGGCATTCAGGTCATCGAGCCACGGAGTTGCGAACCGTCCATAGATTAGTGCATTACCGACATGTGTACATCTGACAGTGCATCAGTAAACTTCATGTGCCTGTCTTCCTGCCTCACCTCGTACCATACCCACGGGCTCAGCATCACCGGGTTTTGGTTTAGCAGTCTGTAGAGGACATCGCATCAGCAAAATACATACTACTCAGAAATCCGCATCCGGATGCAATCTTCTCGTCCAAATGTGATCGGTCACAGCTGTCTTCATCGCCGTAGTACGGCTATAAGCATAGTTGAGATGGACGAGCAGGAGCTGCATTGCTTGCAAGTCTCAAGACCATCGGACGCCTAGGCCTTATCCGCGAGCCCAAGAGCGCTTGAACACGTGACACGTACCGGACGCGTCGCGTCGCGACTCGCGCAACCAACGCGCAGACTGCAACTCTGCTAACGTAGCACAAGTCAGAAAGTCGCCTCCGAATCGCCTCCTCCTCCTCAGCGATCACAAGAATTGATCATGATATAAAGCAGATCATCCGTAATGTGCGTGAGAAAAGACGGTCGTTTCACGAAGATTGAACATTGATGCATATATTGATGCCTTGTTGATGTCCCAAGATGTCCCCACCTTGTGAAATTTGACTGGAAAAAACTCGTTTTCTTGAGGGATCTCCAGGTCAGCTGAACCATGAACCAAATCGGCACGAAAGGACCCGGAGGCACCAAAAATGAGAGTTTTGTAACGTGACAGTTTTGTGATTGAACGGCAGACCGTTTGAACCAGCGAAGGTTCTACCAGCTTGCAGCAGATCAGGGCATGCTTGTGTGATTCCTACATCGCACGTTTCGGAAGGTAATTGTGAGGGTTTAATGCACATCCTGCATGGTAGCCGACAAACTACGTCGGGCCATTCACAAGCCGTAACCCCCACCCGTGCCTCTACGACTCGGACGACCATTCAAGTCGTAACCATTTGTTCTGGGCTCGTCGGCGCAATGTTAACGTGTCACCACAATCACAAGCTCTAGGGGACTATACTTACGGAGGCGTGCCACCATTGCCATTGAGCTGATGACCACTGTTTCCGTTGATAAGACCATTGGATCTGCCATTCATTTCGCCGTCATTGTAACTGTGGAACAAGTATGTTGTTAATGTGGCGTCATGGCAATGAGATGTAGGCAAGTGTGCTTACGGAGGCGTACCACTGTTTCCATTGAGCTGACGACCACCATTTTCATTGAGCCGACGACCACCGTTTCCATTCGGCGGATGACCACCGTTACCATTGAGCTGACGGCCACCGTTACCATTGACCTGTTGACCATTGCTACTGGGAAGAAAGTGTATAGTTAGTGTGGCATCACCATGGCGGGCTGTACGTACGGGAGAGTACCACCGTTGCCGTTTTGAAGTCGAATGTCATCTCTGCCATTGAACCAGATACCGTTCCGACTAGCATCGACCCAAAGACCATCGGTATAATGGAAACCACTGAGGCCATGGCCATTGGTGACAGGACGAGATGTGCCAGGGCGGCGAGGGTCATTTCCAGGAGATATTACTGTGGTGCCATGACGAGCTTGGGTGCTCCGTGTGTTTCCATTAAGCCGGTTGCTTGACCCACTATTTTGGGAAGGAGCAGGCAGTGTGCCAGGACGGTCGACAGGGCTACTGGGAGGAGCCATGGTACCATCGGCCGGATGCTGGGGCTCATACACCTGCCTTGATGCTTGCCCCTGTTCAGGTTGTACCTGTCCTTTGTTTTCCTTCTTCCTTGAGTAGAGCTCTCGACCACGTTTGAAGTTGACATGCTGCCAACTGTCAGTTGCTAACAGAAAGCGCTCCTCAAGGTTCGCGCTGGGTGCAACACCACGAGGGGAAATGGGCTGAGTATCGGAGAGGAATGGTATGGCGAAAGCAGTGGTAGTGATGGCACACACGAGTGCGGTGGCATGGAGTGCAGCAGAGAAACGCATGGTGGTACTGAATGGACGAGAGACGATTCGATGGATGATGTTGGCGCAAATTGGGCCTGGCAAAATGTGTACGTGAATGTTAGAGAGAAGATCAGGCTAAAAAATGCACTTTCAGTACAAGGTTGAATGGGTGGATATCATGCCTGCTACGCACCGACCAGCACGAGAAACTGAGACCAGCTGCAGATATCTGGCGATGATTATGCGCTTTTTATACTTCTACAGCATCTCGAGATACGAAAATTTGCAACTGTCGGGCCGGCTTCTGCGCGAAATCTTCAAGAGACGTTCAATACACCAATGCATCACGCCACGGATTTGCGAGCTAGCCGTTTGAGAGCCACGTTTGCAACTGGTCTGCCGATACATCTGCCATGCATCAGTAGAACTCATGCCAGTGTCTTTCGTGCATAAGGCCTCACCGGTTTTTGATGTAACAGACAGAATTAGTCTGACGTATCCGCACCTTCGGAAGCCTCAGGCTGCCAAGCACAGACTCGGACTATGACTGCCTTGACTAGTTTGGCTACCTAGCATGTGCTGATTTATTCCAGACAGACTGCAAGCACCAGTAGACACCCTCGGGCTAGAGACTTTTCAGTTACACGGCACATATACCTGGAAGTACGCAGATTAATCTGAGTTTTATATGGCAATAAAAAGACCAGTGTGAGTGACGGCTCCTACTGACACGGATTTAGGTTTTCCCGCCCGGCGGCCCGCCGCATATACCAGACATGCTCAGCAGCTCCGGCAAGTGCTCCAAGCAGAGGTCCTGCTAGCACCTGGTGACTCGGATGTCGGCCGCTCTGTTTGACTCTCATATTTTGTAGCGAAGACCCGGATGCAGCATCGAAGCAACTAAGTATTGAGCCTAAAAGAGATATCAGACAGTTTCATCTTCGAACAGTCAGCCAATGGATAGCGATAGCGTACCGTGTTCCCTCGTGTTCCTTGGATATTGTGAATGCGCTCGAGAGGAAGAGATCTTCCATCCTTAGCTCCAAGCGTAATATATGCAACATCGCTAATCTAGTGTTAACTTGGAGGCACATCATCATCATATCCAGCCTCGAATAAAATTTTCGAGTGAAATTTGCGACTTGAGTGAACGTCATTTAATGATTGAAGACACGCGGCTGCGGGCTCTGGAAATTCATCCTTTTGGCCGGTCGATGGTTGGAACTCAAATTCATGCTGGTGCACCGTGCCCACACTACTGCCAGTGCGTCATGCAGTGAATGCATACAGTATCACTAGCAACCAGTGTGTATGAAGGCAACTTGCGCAAGGATAATGCATCACGACGATGGCCTGGGCAAGCACGTTCGGATCAGGCTGAGAGGGGGCTCGGAGGAGATACTTACTTCACGACTCGGAATACTTATATTAGTTCTCTTATGGAGTGGCCGGTACCAAGGCCCAAGTCGTTGAAGAGAAGACAGAAGTAGTAGATGAACATAGATGCAACTTGATATCGCGACAAGGAGTATCGGCATGTCTTGAGTAACTTGCAAGTCACTTATTACAGTTTTTGTTTTGAGTAGCCTCAGCGGCCGTTAAGTTCAATAGCCACGAGGAACACGACTTTCGCCGTTCGGTCTGTTAACTCCGCAGACGAAACGAACATTGACGAAGTCCGTAAAATTGATTCAGCATGCGGGTTTTCATCCAACCCACAAGTTACGCAAAAAACACAGTTTAAATCGACTCATAGCATCTCCCACTCACGACATCGCCCTCAAACCCTTCGAACCCCATGTCAAACTTGTATGTCAACCAGTGTCAATGTTCCTGAGGCTCATTCCCCAGCCTCAAACTCTCCTTCGCCTTCTCATGCTCATTCACCCAGTAACTTCCATGGGGCCATTCAAACCTCTCAATACTCTCCTTCTTCATCTCAATACTATACCCCTCGTCCGGGCGATCAGGAACGTTGTACCGTCCGTTCGCGTTGATGGAGCACGGGGTGACGAAGTGCTCGTGTAGGTGGTTGGCAAATTCGAGGACGTTGCGCTCCATGTTCCCGGAGATGGCTATATAATCAATCAAGCTGCAAGATTGTGAGGTGCAAGGTCAGCCGTGTTGATGGGTGAGTTAAAGACGTTGATGATGGGCGTACCTGAGATGTATAACGTATTCGCAGAGACCTACACCGCCTGCGTGAGGACACACAGGGATACCAAACCTAGCAAAATCGCAATCGCCATCAACAGCAGCTCAATGTGTCGAGATCGAATATACATACTTAGCAGCCATAAGCAGCACGGAAAGAACTTCGCTGACACCGGCAAGTCGACACGAGTCGATTTGACAAACATCGATGGCCTCAGCTTGGAGGAGCTGCTTAAACACCATCCTATTATGCGCATGCTCGCCCGTCGCAACGGCGATACCGTAAGGCTTCAGAGCCTTTCGAATAGCGGCATGGCCTAAAATATCATCAGGTGCAGTAGGTTCCTCAATGAACCTATAGGCAACGTCAGTTAGAATTCCGATGAACTGCAAAAGAAGACACTAACCAAGGCCTAATCTCCTGAAGACCCTTCACATACTCAATAGCCTGGGGAACATCCCAAACTTGATTCGCATCAATCATCAACACACTCCCCGTCGGCCCCGCATTCTTGCCCACCAAGTCCGGCCCATTTGGGTCCCTGGGCTTCTTCCCAGGCGGTAGGTATTGCGGGTCATCAATGATACTTCTTATCAACTTTCCCCTACGTAAATCCATCTCTTGATTAGCTCCGACCTTCATCTTGAAATGGTTGAACCCCGCTTGGACTGCTTCTTTAGTGAGCCTGGCGACTTTCTCGTCAGAGTACCCGAGCCATCCTGCGGAGGTGATATAGGCAGGGTATCCAACTTGACGGACGTGGCCTTCGCGTTCAGCCTTGGAGGCAGCTTTGGCTTTGAGCATGGCGAGGGCTTCTTCCTTCGTGAGCGCATCGGTGATGTAGCGGAAGGTGATAGCTTCGACGAGTTCTTCCTGCGCTGAGGGTAAGTTCCAATTCTGAAGTTGGGAGAGTGCGAAAGCTTCAAGCGCGTACGGGAGTCATATCCACGATGAGCTTCCAGAGGGGTTTCTTGCGTAAACGCGCAAGCATGTCCCACAGCGCGTTGTTCACAGCAGCAGTTGCAATATGAATTACACCCTTCTCAGGACCAATCCTACGCAGGCGTCAGATCGTGTTCTTCTCTTTCTCTAGTACAAGAAATTGCCGTGTGAACCAAATAAACATACCATCGAAGTTGTGAGTCTGAACACATATAATCCCACGTCTTACCCATATTGGCAAATAGTTCCTCAACATACTTCCCAACCAACCGAGCAGCAACCTCCTTTATCGCCAAACAGACGATATCGGTTCCTCGTCCAATCGTGAATGTCATCCCGTGACCAACAAGATCCGACGAGGTTATCAAGGTCACGTAGGCAGAGGAGTAGTCGCAGTCTGTGTTCATTGCGTCCGTACCGTCTCCTGTGAGAGACGTAGGGAAACGGACATCTGTAGTCGAATGAGCATAGACAGGCAACATGACATGCACTTTCTGCGAGTGAGTATTCCGTACCGTGCGTTTCGTATCCCGTAATTTTCACCGACATATTCGAATGGTAACGTCTGTCTCAGTAGCAGTACGGTCGTGGAAGCTAAGGAGAGACGTGGGGTAACACCAGACACCTTTGTTCCTTTATAGTAAGTCATCCTCTCGCTCCGAAGTCACAGGGAGATTCGTTTGGGATGCCAGTGCGGCATACGACTGGGCGCATTGTCTTCCACTGGCAGATGACTTTGTTGCTATGGATATAAACGGGTCTTCGTTGGGTCCTTGGGAGTCACGAGTTACTGGCCACGGACCACGCTGTAGAAACGCCGTGACGAGTACTGTAAGACGTGAAAATGACCCATATGCATTTTATATGCTTCGCATGGCTGGCACAATATCTCGGCCCTTCGACGACTTCAATGCTCTCGCAAAGGGAACATCTGCAACTCGGATTTGCCGAGTGAATACACTGCAGGAGATAAAAGTAAGTATAGAGTTAAAGATACTAGAGTTCACTCATTCTTTGTTTTCGAGATGCTGTCGAAGGAGATGTAGAGGTCCGACATTTGAGTACCGATTGTCAGTGCTCAGAGGAAGTCCGAAGTCGAATACAACCTTCGTACGGCGTATGCGGGTGCGCACTGCGGGCACTAGTGGTGCTGAGCGCTCAAGCTCTACCGCACGTGATGGAGACGCGAGGTGCACTGCACGGCGTCGACGGGCGCGTCACGGTCGAGGAACCTTGACTCGAATAATATTCACCTCAGACTTCAGTAAGATCTGGAGGTGCTACAGTGGGCATGCGATATAGGTCAAGACTCGCAATCATTGTAATGGTTCTCAAACATTTTCTCGATTACTTGTTCAACTTTTGCTCAATGTGATGTCTGCCAGTGTCGTTTTCGGGCCTGTCCAAGGTTGGTCTACTAGGGACTTGGCGTCCTTTTGAACCTCAAACCCAGAACGAAATATACTGAAATATACCATCTGCACGACGTTTTCTACTGGAATCACCGACAAGAGCCACACTCACCCAAGCGGCCCCCGGGACTGGGCACAAGTACCACCTACAGGATGCAATACTTCTCACCGGTCTTTCTGAGTTCCCGACCAACTTCGACTCGAGTTCAACATGTTATTCCTACGCCGGAGATTACTGGCCGCAAGTTTCTCCTTAAAAAAAGCCGCAATTCAGCCCAGTATCGTATCTTTCACGGCAACAGCTCCTTCACAGATACCCCATCGCACTCGTGGGTTTCTACGGCTCCCGAGTGGGGACGAACTCATCGTCCGCTGACTGGTAGACTTATGCTGTACCGGGGATTATTGCCCGCGACTGCCTGGTGATAAACAAGCCGCAAGCTCACCCAGGGACTCCTTGTTCGGCGGCTCCTTCAAGAGATGGCTATGGGCTGTTTTTGATGCCATTCTGTTTACCTACATGGCTTTCATATGAGTCATCCTTCGACTTAATCTTGTCACCCGTATAGCGGGGATTGTTAGCCGCGAGTCCTTAGGTATAAGAAGGCTGCAACCCAGCCCAGTAAGTATCACATTGTTCAGCAACTCCTTCATAGATGTTACACACGGTTGATTCTACGGACATGAGTAACAACGATACTACTGCCGGTCTAGAGTGCGTAGTAGCAGCAACTTTACCCCCTCAGGCTGCTCTCATCACTCCTGATATATCGCTATCCATCTTGGCGTATTCTCCAATGCTGGAGTTGATTTGGCTGACGAGAAGCGTAGCTTCCACATCAGCGACCAAACTAGTCTTCCTATCTCTTCCTCCGAGACGCACACAAATCCTACCAATCTGGTCAACGCGTTGCATGTAAGTGTCGCCATGAACCTCGAAATCCCATTCTCCGAGTCACTTGCCAGAGATGCTAACTCAGGCCTTCATGAAGAAGCACATTGAAGACTTTCGATCCGCATTCTCTGCGAACGCTTTCAAATTGGCTGAAGATTGTATTGCTGCCGGCTACCAAGCGGTTCCAGTTGATCCCATCTGCAAACAAATCGCTCTCATCTCCGCCATAGTCAAAATGTGTCGTTTGGATACTCTACGAAGCGAATGCCAGAATGGCGACTTAACATGCTTGTTGGTACGTCAACGCAACAGTGATGTCCCCACTTGGCTATTGCGGAGCTCATATCGTGACTTCACATCGGATTGTCGTATCCCCATCGCTAGGATTGGATCGAAGACTTCCAAGTCGAATATTCATATCTGGTCAACAATCTCATCAAAACTGTGAAGGTCACCAAGTTAGACCTTGTCTCACGAACGAATGCGATGACTGCAATCCGCACAGGTCGGGACGCGAACGTTGAGGAGTGGCGCAAATTGGCAAAGCGGTTTGAGCAAGCATTCGAGTCCGAGTCGACCGTTGTTTGATTGAGTTTTGTTCACTTCGTTCCTACACCCAAATTACGATTTTCGTTCGATGACTCGGGGACTCGCAGATATTTCTCCGGGTCCTCATGTTCTCTTCGCGGCTCAGAGGAGGGATGGATCATCGCGACTGAAAATACACTGGACGTCGATATCGCCGCGTGTGCTTCTTCTTAATACTTGCTCGGCTGTCACATCTGCTTCGTATTAAACATCGACGCCTGCGTCGTGCATTTTGACTTTGCAACATCCTCCACGGTCCTTAGGCCTGCTGCTCACTATGTCCACACGTCCGACGCTAGGGGAGATGAGCTTAGACTATTTCAAACTATTCAAGTTTGACGGATTCAACCTCCAGAACCTCGAGGGTTCGCTCAAAGACAATTTCCCCTGCTTCAAGTTCTCTGCTACCCCATTTGATTTATCATGTCCAGGCATGGTATTCTTCACGGATTCACGAAGCAGCAGACTAAGCTCATCGCGCACGCAGGTCGGTAGATACAAGGTGAAAGAAAAGGACTATCCTGCGGACCAGTGTAAGGTTCGTATCATGCAAGTTATTCTAGTGACTGGGAGACTGGTGGTATGGGATATCTGGAGTTTTGAGCTACAAAGCTGTTATGAGATTGGTACAAATCGAATGTGATTGTTTCGAGGTACGGGTCCGAACGGTTCATGTACCTATGAACTCGAGAAATAGGTTGAGAGTAGGAAAAGAAATGTACGAAGTAGGGCAGTGGGGAGGGAACCACTGGCACCATGCAAAACCCACACGAAACCCGCCGACCACAGACCAAGACACGCCTGACGAATTGAAGGGAAGGATCAGGCAGCAGGACTCTCGAGGATACGCGAGAACGAGAGGTGCAACATCGCCAGGTGAGTTTCCGAAGTCAGCCAATCAGGTTCGACGGAGATCAGCCCGGCGTTACGACGCGTTTTTGCCTGAGAGATAGGTACACCAACGATGGCACGAAAAAGGATAGCTAAACGTTCGGTGAGCCTCTGTTGTATCTCATTGATCATAGCCTGCATGATGAAGGTTAACGGTGATTAGCGACTTGGGGTAGAACCATACGAAGCGGACCATGTCTCGACATTATGATATACATACCAGTAGAGTTGCGGCGGTAGCCGTGGCGCACAGGCTTTTTAGACGTCGGAGAGAGGAATTCAGGTAAGTTCCAGTGTGGCTTGTAGCCTGTACGACAGACGCTGACGGCGGACAATGGACTGGGGCGGCACTCAGAAGAATATGGTAGAGTTTGCGAACATTGGCAAGACAAGCACTGCCAGCACGATCTAGGGATTTCTACAAATGAGAGAGACGGTGCTTGTCAATATCTTCTCCGAAGGCATTCCAGTGTCCTCGAGTGTGTCATACCTGTAATGCCGCTACGACAACGTGCTTTCGGGACGCATCCAGAGCGACGACGCAAACAAGACTGGGGGCATGCAACTCCGCGATGGTCAAACTACGACGCTCACGACGAACGACGACGGACGACGCCGATCCACCTTTCTTCTTCGCCGCCGTCGCAATTCGCGTAGACTGACGGCGGCGGGGGTGAGGAGAGTCGTGTATCTGGATGACCGTCTTCATGTCAGAGGTTTGTATGGAGAATACGTGATGCAGGTTGAGATACCTGCTTAGCCTTCTTAGACGCTTTCCCACCGCCCGCCATTCCTGTTCCCCCCTCTGAGTCATCTTCTGTTCCGCCCCGTTTGCGCTTCAAAGCAGAGATGCCCTCCGTTGCTTGCGCTGAGCGTTGTGATATCATCTGAGCTGGGTATAGGGGCGGCAAAACGGGATGGAACTCAAGGCGAAAGATACGGAGGGTCCCCATTTTCCTCAATTTACAGCTAGCAGGCGGCTTGAATTCCCCTGTGCTGGTGTCAAAACAGACGAGGATGACGAGCATAGTCAGCATTGTACCATCGCGAATCACAGGACGAAGATCGTATACTCACTATCCAACTTGTTCCGAGAACCGCTGACACAACCTGACACTACGTTCTCGCGTAGGGATTCGACGGGAACGCCCTGTGAAAAGGAGGGCGACCTCCTGAGAATGAACATCGAACGTTGTTACTGCATGCAAGGAATGTGTTCAGTACCAAATGAGCAATCATAAGACGTGGGCTCACTCGAACCGTGCGCGGGCATCCTCACACCTCCAACGGGTCCCACCGAGTCCATTTGCCCCTTCCCGAACAGGGTGGCTTCGCTGCGAATGCCAAGACAATCTACATGCGACTGCAAGTAAAATTCGCCCTTGTATTTGACTAGAAACCGGAGACGTGCAAGCTACAGGGTGTGCGTCAGTTCTATATATTTCTCTACAGTGATTCATGAACGAATTAAAGAGTGCGTACAGGTCGGACGTCGAGGCGGGCGGTTTGAACATGAATTACCGCATTTTCAGCGTCGCCAGTTGGAGCAAGAGATCTTGAACGGGCATGCTGGAGAGGAACAATTGTGTCGAGGTCAAGGTCATGAACGAAGAGAATGATATCCTCATCTACGAGTTGTTGGTTGGGCGTCGCTGGTACAGGAGGATGTGGGGGCGGTCGCACCGGGACCATATCACTCGCAAGCGGCGGCGGAAGGAAAGAAAGGAGTGACTGTAAAGTAGATTGTTAAAAGGCCCCCCCGAGAACGAGTGGGATGGCTGTGGTCGACTCTCGAGGGGAAAGAGGTGTTCCGGACGCTCGAGTCTCGGACGAAAGCGACTCGGACGTCCGCCCAGTGAACGCGACGGGTAGGTCAGTTCAAGTTGGCAGAGAGAACATGGGCGTACACAGTGATGAACAATCCCAGGGATACAGAGAGGGAACGACGAATTCACGGCCCAACGGAACAGAAGTACCGAACTGATCACGGAAACACGAATACTTGCAGAATATTTGGCACTCCAACTAAGTAAATGCGACTCAACGCTTCCTGAACTCTTCAAACTCCCGCTTTATCTCTTCACCTAACTTTGTGAGTTTATCCCACACGATCTGCATGCTACCCACCAAGAAAACCAAATCGACGTCCATGTTTTCTGACTCGACGTAAGACTGTTTGTCAGGAATACCTCTCTCAGGGAATAGAAGGCTCCTGCCCACGTTACGAAGCAGAACTCCGATGGGGGAGCGGATGTGCTTTTCGAGGTATTCCTATTGAATGAAACTTCAACAATCTGCAAACATCGGCTTCTTTAGAGGAAGGCCTTACAATGATCACTTTCTCCGGCTGGTTTTCGAAAGCTGCATGAAGGACGCACATGCGGAGTTGAAGCTGATCGACAGTCATATTCAACATGCAGAATGCGATGCACTCTTTCGGAAAGGCCGTCGCAAGGTTCTCCCTAATGGTCGCAACTTCTTTGATAACCTCTTCTTCGACCATCGTGGCACGATCCTGCGTCAACCCGAGGATATTTCAGCCTCGAAACCGTCAGGTTGTTCTCGATCGCTACATACCTGCAAGCGAGACACCATGGCATCATCACGCGTTGATTTTATTTCGTCCGGGGTGCCTTCAAAAGCAGCGGGAACGTGCCACACAGGAAGGCAAGTGTAGGTGAAGAATAGGCGCGCGCCGAGTGGGAGGACGTTCGCGTCCAGGTTTGGGGGTGATATGAGGTCATCCATTCTACGATAGGGTGAAAATGAGCGAGAAAGCACGTCTGATAGTGGAAGCAACACGGACAGATCTTTGGTTATATCGGTTATTTCAGGCAATTGAATGATGTCGTACTTCATCGGAATGTCGTTCATGGTGTCCGAATTCAGAACGAGGCGTACTTCCTGGCATTCAAGTACGACCTCATCACCTGTTGTGTTACTTCAACCTCGACACACGAAGACGCAGACCGACACTGACCCGGCCAAAGCCCCAATGCATTTGTTTTCGAAACAACGTAGGCGGTGCGACCAGGCTTGAGGATTGTCCTTTTTCCACAGGGAATCCCGCTTACAAAAACGCGAGAAAGGAGGCGAACATCCTTCGTCTTTGTTTTGTCGTACACTTCGAGAAGGTGATACAAGGCGCTCTGACGATCGTCAGCTAACCCTTGACAAGGACAAGGAGGTTCGTCAGCCCAATCCTCACCGCAGTGACCTGTATAGTGGCGGCGTGTTCGCATGCGGGACCCGTGTCCGCTCCCTGCTTGGCAGGAGGGGAACTCGTCTCTTCGACTGTTACGCGATCCTCCTCCCTCTGAATCGAAATGGCGAGTTCGAGACTGTCCTTTTTCATTGCAATGGTCGCCAGAAAGTGATCAGAAGTCGTGGAGTGCTTCAGCGACGGTGGCGGACTCAGGGCGTGAGCAGAACGTGGTGGCTACGAAAGCTAGGAGGGACTGAACGACCACCCTTGTCAAATCGAGAACGGTCCCAGATGCGAAAAGCAAAAAAAAAACGATCCCGGCTTTACCAGGGATCGAACCCTCAAGAGCGAGTGAAGCTTTAGTAGCCCAAGAAGTAGGTCGAAGGCGGTAGCGCGCCTATCCCGCTCCATACCGACGGGGGATCGCGAGCAACAGAGGGCAGCGTCGGAATCGACGTCGGGTCACTCGGTCACATCAGCGGCATCGACGACGAGGAGTATTGCAGGTTGAACGATAGTTGAAGCGTCCGAGTCGACGTTCAGCAGAGGCCGGTGAAGAACCCGAGCGCAAAGCGTAGGAAGGTCACAGGATACGATCAGATGAACCTTTTGGGTTGCCCTCAGTAGAGATCAAACAAGCGAAAGCGATTTGTGAGAACTTTTCAGACAAGGACGAATCTTGAGCCTGTGGCCTGAAGAACCAGACCAAGATATCGAGCAGCACTCTACATGGATCCAGTCGAAAGTATGCAGACAGCACTCTGGCGTTCAAGCTGTTTGGAAGCGAAGATGAGTATTACTTTGTCCAACCACGCAGATCGACACCGTTGGATGTCTGCCGCCTCATCTATAGAGGCCCAAAGTCCGGGAGATGTCCTCGAGGAGAAACGTTGACCTAGCGCCTGTAACAAACGAATCACGGGCAACGTATAATGGCGATCCAACATAACATAGCAGTACCGTTATTACCGTCGTACACCAGTAACATCCAAATTGCCCTCAAAATCGATGGCGATCATGTATCGGCTTGCAGAACGGGATGTCAGATGGATCTCCAAGCTTCGCTAGAATTTGCCTAGTTTCCGAGACCTGACAACTAATCCTGCCGGAGGGACGTCGAATCACACGAGAGCGAATCTGGAAAAGCACTACACAAATACAGTGAATGTACATCACTGTAAATCATATATCAGTAAGACACCCAGTTGAGGAACGCAAAAGAAGAACCGAACATGAGTATCATCATCATTGTTATTACGACCCTTCCTGCGCTTCCTGTTCTTGTATCTCCCTCTCTAACCGTTCGCGTTCTGCTTGTCGTAGACGCATTAACGTCAAGGATTCGTAGTCAAGACCGGCAGCGTTCGTTGGTGTTGAGAATGTTGGTGCACTCGACAAGTCAGGCTATAGGGGGAAAACGTCAGGACAGAGTCGTCGTAGAGGGGGAGGGTAGTGAAGTGAACTTACAAAGGTGGAAGGAAATGAGGAAAACGGTGACAAGTCATTATCTGCAGTTGCTTTTGTCGTCGATGAAGGCGCAGACGTCGATGTACTCTGCGATGTTTCTCTCGCAGCACTGGCACTATTCGACCCTGACCCCGAACCGAGCTTCCCCATCTTCTTCAGCCACTCAATCAACTCCGGTTCCTTTCCCTCAGCCCAAGACACCTCAACATCCTTCAACCCCTGCTCTTCCCTCCCACTAGCGCATACCGCAGCAAACGCGTCGCCAATCTGTTTAAATGGAACTAGGGCTATCCCACGCTTGGGCTTCTTTGGAGGGGACGGTTTGAGTGAGATGACGATTGAGCTTGAGTCGATTGTGCCGAAGGGACGAAGGAGGGTGGTGATGCTTTCGGGGGTGGTGAGGTTGGGGTGAGAGCTGAGTGGGTACTTGAGACGGACGGTCGTGTCAAGCGCACCTGTAGAGTGAGGAGGTCAGCAAGGCGTTACGACTAGAAGCATTCTGATATATACCAAGTGCAGGTGGTTCCAACTCGGCCTTTGCCTTCCTACTCGCTTGCAATGCTTCCTCCTCCCTCCTCTGCAACTCCTTCGCCTTCGCCTCCCTCATCAGCCTTCCCTCCTCCATGAGCCTCTCATTCTCCCTCCACATTTCTTTCTTCTTCTCCTCCTTCTCCAACTTTGATTTCTTGAACGCCCGTTCACGTTCTTCGAGCTCGTCCACTAGGTTCTTCCGCTTTGCATCGTATTGCGCGTATCGGGCCTTTCGTGCTTCTTTTAGTCGCACTTTGGCATCGAGCGCCATACGACGGAGGGGGTCGAGAAGGAGCTCATAGGCTTGGTTGAGTTCGTGGAACTTGCGTGCTGCGTACGAAATGTTGGGTTAGGTATCTCAGAAACGAACAAAAGGGGGTAGCACATACCAGCATCTGGATTACCGCGATTCTTTCCAAACGAACTTGAGTTAGGAGCAAGCTCAAAGTTCCGCACACCGCCAAGAAAAATGAACTAACAACGTACCCTATCCGGATGGACCTTCAACGACCTCTGACGGTACGCCGTTCGAATTTCCTGCTCTGACGACTCAGTAGTCACCCCGAGCAGCTCATACGGGTTGATGTCCTCCTCCGTCGCAGACGTAGACATGATTGAACAGTGATAAGCGGAGTTGTGGGCTTCGGTGTGAGGTGAACACGAGGTGTGGTAGAACAAAGCGGCTTCAAGAAACGCACAATGGACGAGCAATATCGGCTTACGTAATGTGCATCGCTTGGCCGGACCGAGTTTCACTGAGCACTCGGAAACCTGAAGGCGGAAATTACTTTTGAACTCGAGGTAATGTACAGCTACCATTCAACGTTCAACCCTTTCTATGTTATAGAAGAATACCCCAAAAAATCAGTTCAGTTAACGAAGATACAGCGGGGAGTAGGAATAGAGAAAGATGTGTGGCTATTGAAACAAATGGGGGGTAAATGGGTGAGGGAGGGATATACAATTATGTCCGTCATGTTATACAATGATTGAGAATCAAGAGTTCTTATGCGTGCGGTGCATCGTTCCACAGACGTGAGAAATGGACACGGGAGGACATGATGGGATGTGATGTTGATGGGAGGGGAGCTCAAGGCTCTTTGGGGGAGGTAGACCTCTCGGAAACCAAAGATGTCCGACGAGAGTCAGAATACCTGACCACCTTGTACGGATGGAATCGTGCGCGGGGTTTTCCAGTCGACGAAGACATCTCCTTGGCCTTTTGGCGCAACCGGATAGCCTGATGGCCAACGACAAGGAAACTATCTGCCGTCCGAGTATTCTCGGGGCAGGGGGGTACGATCACGAATGCGGTGGCCTCCTCGATGGAGGATTTAATGAGGGTGAAGTTGCCCGAAGGCACAGCGGGTGGATGGCGATCGTATGGCCGTGAGGAGATAGTAGTCGGGCTCTCATCGGAGGGAGAGGGTGATCGTGAATGTGGTGGTGTGCATGAAGATGCGGCGGTCATCGTGGATGAGTTGGAGTATTGTCGTGGGCGGCAACGACTCATGATTTCGTCAAACGTCTTCAACTATGCAGATGCACTTGGGTGAGAAGAGAAGCTTACGACGAGAGCGGGTGGGATACTTACCGGAACGTTATCGATGTTCGTGAGAGGGGCAAGCTTAGCTTGGGCCCTGGGGAGCGTGGGCAATTCAAGGGTGTGCAGAGGGGGAAGGGAAGGGCGGGTGGTGCAGGATGCGCGAGGGTGCATGTTCTCGGTCCGAGGGTATATATAGGGAGGGAGGAGGGGCAGTGGACGAATTAGATAAGAGGCGTATAATGTCTAAGATGGACCACCGGGGTGCCAAAGGCCAGCCTTTTGTCAAGTCTGAAATGAGAAAGGATTGGAAAAAGAGGAGGGTGGAGTCGGAGGGAGTTCGGACAACGGGTCAAAGCCACTGAACCTGTGTATCTTATAGGCATGTTCCGCTACAATGGCCCGTTGTCAAGACTCTGCAAACTCTGTACGTTAGTCGGTGAGTATAATGCCCTACCTTTGTCTGGCGTTGAGAGCGAAAGCAGAGGCGAACCGACTCGCTTACCGCTTTCGGACACCGATTGTGCTCTCAAGCGCGCGCCTATTTCTTTAGCCGTTTCGCTCGTCGACCAAAATCCTTTTGTTCGTCTTTCTGGCAAGAACGGCTCACATGGCGGACGTCCCACCCAAAATCAAGATTGTAAGTTTCACGTTTTCATTGTGCTCGCACACTTGTTTCTGATAGTCTTGTGGCTGGCCAGCTGAAAGGTGCAGAACCGGACTTGTCTGCTGCGACATACCAGATCCACGACGAGTCGCATACCATCGGCAATGCGCTCAGATGGATGTTGATGAAAAAGTGCGTCCAACCCATAGCCTCGTGTAGGAGGCCACTCACCATGCTGTTTTGCAACGCGCAGTCCCAAAGTGGAATTTTGTGGATATAGGTAAATCTCCATCATCCCATTGTTCTCGTCTGCCTCCTACCCTCTCGCATTATCACACCTGGTCGAGACAACCCCCCTGGATCTGCTTATCATTTTGTGCCGCTCGGAGCAATCAAGAGGTCACTTGCCACTCTCCTCCATCCCATTGTGTGCTACAATCGTTAGACTGCCGGTGTTCCAGCTATGACCTCCTCCTCCCGTCTGACTCCCCATATGGTCATAGAGGCACAACTCTAATTCGTGTGAACAATGCATGGTGGAAATCCTTTTGACCCCTCCTTTAGGTGTCAGAAATCTCCGACCTCTGCATCATGATCGTCATTTTCCCCTCCCCCATAGGCTACCCTCGAAAGTGCCTCTGAGCTCGTGAAGCGATTGTTCAAACCTAATCGTTGCGCTAGTTCATTTAGATGTCGCATGATGGGTGGTAGTGGCACAGTGATAGAACGTTCGAGTTCTACATAGCCTATTCATTGTCCGTTGCTCCGTGCCGCAGTTTGCACCTGGGAATGTCTTGGAACCTCCTTTGCCTTATTACTCTACCTTCAGTGGCCCCGAACGTACGCTGACCAACCCTCCAGTGTCCCCCACCCTTCTGAACCCCACATCAACGTCCGTATTCAGATGTACGGTACGTACTCCTCATTGAAAACTTCTTGAACGAGCACCCTAACCCTGTTAACCAGACCACCAATCATCTTTAACTGCACTCATCGAAGCCCTCAACAATCTTGATGACGTGTGCAATACCATCGAAAGAGCCTACACATCTAGCCTGGCATCTGGGAACTTTGAGAGATGGGACGAAAAGAGCTGATTACTCACCACCGTGATTCACGACTGACGCGTTTTCTCTCGGTTTGGTATACATGTCTTCGTCGCTTTGCATTTAAATCTGCACGCATACTATGTCCATAATGTCTATAGGGTATTTATTTCATTCATAACACATCTCTGTATCCCTACACCACGTTTCGTAACTCTCGCTGTACCAATGCTACCTTTTATTTGAACGTGATATTCAATTATCGCAGGTCGGCGAATGGACTTCACCGTTGGCGCTATGGAAGCTGTGATAGTTGGCGGCTACTCTCATGTATAAAGTCAACTCTACCATGTCCAGCCCTCACGATTGCCTTCGTTCTCGCAAATCTAGCACCATTTCGGTACGTTGTATTCTTGCAAAGCGCAGAGTCAAAGATGTTTACTAAGGGGGACAATACCAAACTAACCACAATAGCGATGTCCCATTGGCAGGATGAAAACCTCTCCCTCTGCGTCCCGCGACCTTCATCGGGACTCAACACAAACGAACCAGTCCTTGTGCGCTCGACAAAGCCAAGGTTGCCAGATAGCCACATCCTTGTAAAAGTAAGCATTGTATATCTCTATCGCGACAGCAATTGTGTCAAAGGTCTGAGTTGCGTCTTATATTTTTGTAGGTCGATAGGTTTGGGTTCTCGGCGAACAATGTAACGTACCAAGCGCTGGGAGAGGCTCCTCATTTCAGGTATGCTCTCACTTACTCTTCCCCTGTTTATTGTCCAAACCGTCGAGTCTGACCCCGTCGCTAGGTACTTCGACTACCACCCTGCACCCGAAGAGAATGGCGTCTCCCCCATCACTCATGGTCTCGTACCTGTCTGGGGGTTCGGGACAGTCGTAGCGTCCAGTAATGATAAAATCAAAGTGGGGGAAAGGATATATGGGTATCTTGCTCCGGCAAGGTACCTCGTCTTACCAGTCACTTCGTCCAGCATCAATAAGTACTTTTTCTATGTTTTGCGACCTCATTTGCCTGCAGGTACGTCACGCAAGCATTCTCAGTTGATAGAGATTCTCCAAGATTGTGCTGAGCGGACATCTGACGGTACTTGCAGATCGACGTCCCTACAACCAAATCATACGTTGTTCCACCGACGCACAATATGACCCCTCCCCACTCGCCGAAGACCTCACCATGCTCTACCGTCCCCTCTTCTGGACCTCCTTCTGGTGCGAAGACTGGCTAAACGCTTCCCACCACCGTGGGGCCACGCGTATCCTCATTTCCTCTGCCTCCTCCAAAACAGCGTTCTGCCTCGCCTATTGCGTCAAGAAACGTATACAAAACGATGGCCTGCAAGACCAAGGCATCAAAGTCATTGGTCTGACGTCGAAGAGGAATTTGGAGTTTACGAAGGGGTTAGGGCTGTACGATGAAGTTGGGGAGTATGATACTTTCACGAGTATGCCTGCGTTGAAGATTGACGAGGACGAGAGGAAGTGGTTGTACTTTGACGTTACGGGGAACGAAGACTTCAACGCCCGTGTCCTCTCTTACTTCGCTCCTAGCGGGAAACTCGTACTAGGCATCCGATTCGGAACTACTAACCTTACCCCATCGTCTTCCACAGTCGGTACCACGGCTCTCCCCACCACAAGCACAGCTCACGAACTCACGCAATCGACTTCGACGCCCGCTTCGGAGTCGACGGAGAAGATGGTGTTGTTCTTCATGCCTGAATGGCTTGCGATGCGCAGGAAAGAGTTGCCTGTGAAGACGATCACGGATATGCAGGTTAAGGCGTGGAGAGATTTGATGAAGGAGGGTAAGGACTGGGTTAAGATTCAGAGAGCGTATGGTGGTGAGGAAGTTAGGAAGGCGTATGAGACGATCGTGAAGGGGAAGTTGGGTCCCGAGGTTGGGATGGTTTGGAGCTTGTGGGATTCGCCTGAGCAGGCTTCGAACGTTGCTTCTTCCAAATTGTAGATATGCTGAGAATTGTCATGTTGTAAAGAACGATTCGCGGATAGGAACTTGTGTAAGGGAAAAGAGCGCCTATGGATACATAGCGATGAAAGCTACAGTGATAGTACACTATGCGCTGGAATACCGAAGTAGGATATTAAGGAACAGTGAATAGCAATGTGAGATGTTGTGTAGTTGGGGTTAAGTTAGCGATATAAAACATCAGATCTCGAATGAAAGGGGTATAGAAATGTGGGGTATCATGAGAATGCGAGGTATCTGAACGAGAAATGAGTCGTAGTAACAGTGTGTATGTGCGGAAAGCCATAATCATGAGAAAACGTTCCCCTCAGCTGACATCGTATCCAGCAACGTTGCCGATTGGGCTTGCGCGACTGTAGTATTCAAGTAATCCATCCCGTCAGAGAGGCCGGATCTGATAGTCCGAACACAATTCATATCCTTCCTCGTCATGCTTCGTTTCCTGTGCATAACCTCCAAGAGCTCACAGAGGAGATCGTCCACGTATGTGCGTTTCTCCTTAATGTACTCCTATGAAAGCAGGATGGATATTAGTTCCAGCAATCATAGAATGAGGATAGTAGGTGAGTGAGGTACCTGCAGAACAGGGACACTAGGCCAGGGAGTACACGCGTACGCTTGAAGAACCTGGAGGCTTTCCCAGATACAACCCCATACATCGACCATAACCTCACGAATGTGCTCGTCTCCAATGCTTTTCCTCACCTCGGCAAACACTACGCCAACCTTGTGCTGGACCTCGAACATAGGTGTCTGCAATACGGTTTGTATTTGTGTGAATCGTCGGAATGTTGGATCAACGACATTACTTACCACAAGCATATTGGACAACTCTACTGCTGGTTCTGGGTATGAGGGAAGCGAAGGAGGGAGGAGGGAATCGGCAGAGGTGACATATTGGAACCGAAAGACGTGTGGAGGTCCACCGACGTACTCCCAGTTAAAGTTAGTCTTCCGTTGCACGAAATGTGTGCTGCATAATAGTCTCAGTCTCGCAGCACAGTGACATAAGACAGAAAGAAACATACAACTGTCCTTTCTTCGTGTAGTTCAGTCCAAGGGTCTCGGCGATGGCTCGTTTGTACATTAAGGGATGGCCAAGTTTGTTACTCAAACGTACGCTGTAAACAATAATCTCAAACTCATCGCCTGGAACTACGTCAGTCGACGACACATGCTCAAAACATGGGAGCTCATACCTGGACGAGGTTTCCTAGAATGCTCTGCGGGAAAGAAAAATGACGTTCGCCAACTGGGTGCAACTAGCACACCACCAACGAGTTTCCTGCGATTTCTATACTCTGCGAGAAAGCTCACGGAGCTTGGGGTTCTGGATAGCACGTTCTTGATGTAAACAGATACGTCCTGCAGGAGGTGTTTATCAGGAACCGCTATCATATGACGCACGTTTACCGCCTACATCTGTGAGTAGAGCTTCTTTCGGGATCGGAATATAGGATGTAGTCAGAAGGCCTCGCACGGTGCTGAACGTCGCGAGATCAAGGTCAGTCTTTCCCAATCGGACTGCTATGACTGCCCCTCCATTCTCGATGTCCATAGCGAAATGAGAGGCTAGCACGAGACTTCCAGAGTGCCCGCGGTTGCAGTGAACGAAAGGGATGGATGAAGAGGGAGCGCTGTGGTAGAAGGAAGAAATGAAAAGCGACGCGGGCATTGAGGAGGTTATATACCCCTGCCTACAGCAACTCGGAGGTGACATCACCGATGCGCACTACTGAGCTAACGTCGCGAGTCGCGACGACTTGAAGCTTGAAGCTGGTCCCACATTTCATTGAGCATTCCAAGCCCATGTACCCACAATATCCTCGACTCGATGTCATCCCATGGCAGGAAAGATGTATGGAGAATAGATGCATGCTGTCTGCATGCAAAGAGCACAAAGTTCGTTTCAAGATTCCGGCAATCATCGCAAAGCAGTTTGATAGCCGAAGTGGCCACGATGATACTGAACGCTTTGTGGGTGTTCGCAGAACTATGTATTGAACGACCAGCACTGTGACTCTGCCAATCCTTCAGCCCCGCATACAATACGAAGTCTCTATCATAGTCCAAGCATTGCATACAGGTCTTGCAGTTCTCTTATATTCGAAGCTTAGAAATCTACTGGAGACTGACCGCGCTTCAAAGTTGAAAAAAGAAAAAGCAAAGAAAAAACAAGATTTTTCGCGCCCGCCCAGTTTCGAACCACGCAACGCACAAAAAGATGGGGTAGTGACCCGACGAGATCAGTTCGTTGTCTCGCTTAGGCCCCGTCGATCACGGTCCGCCTATGATGGGACGGAGACTGGGAACGGGGCACGTTGTGTTACCACTACACTACGGGTCACTGGAAACACTTGAAACTGACATGAACTTACCCACTTCCTCACTGGCACACATTTGATATAACTTTGAAGTATCCCGCGGGGCATCAACAGGCGGTATCCAGCTTCAAGTTCAATATATCATCCGACCCCCGATGTTGGATTACCATCTCTCTTTCCGAGGACCACGAGAATTTCGCTTCTAGTCTAGGATATAACATGTTGCGCGAGTCTCCCGTCGCCATAGTCAACAGTCCGGCCGATCATCCTTGCTGGCGACACCGAACTATTGAACCCTCCGAGTCGATATGCTGTTCACGTCCACTCGACGAATCGCTGCCACGCTAGACTCGGCAATTTGAACGAGAGAACGTGTAAGGGCTCTATTCAGGCTGAAGGCGTTAGCTATCCAGTCGACGGTCGGCTGACAAGAACTAGAGCGTCCGAGAACTGGAGCAGCGATCAGCGCTCAGCCGCAGAGGCTGACACCCACGACCGACATATATACGACCACGCTTGCCCCTCTTCGCCCTTCCCATACCTTTATCGCCTACCAGCATGACAGAACTTCTCTTCGCGTCTTACCAACCCCCAAATCCGCACCCCACGCATCCTTCGGGTGTGCATGGGGACTCCCTTCTACGGTTTATACTCGGTCTTCGGTTCTTGCGCTCTCGGACATCCACCTCTCTCGGGCGTGGGCACGGACACTGTGGGCTCAAAGCCACTCGTGAGTGCACTTGATGTTTTGAGGCGTGATAGGGCTGACCCTCGCATGTTCAGGCTTTGCCTCATTCGCAAGTCATGCCCGCCCACACATAGCGAGCTGCAAATCGCTCGCCTGGTACGTCGCATCTCTGCCTCTTACACTGTGCGTGCCCTTATCACCATTGTTCAGCATTGATCATGCGAGCTCGATCGCCACCGTGTCCCCTTGATCAAGCTCAATATACTCACCGCCCTTTTCTCTAATCGCGAGTGACGCTTCTGTTCGCTGAGATGACCAGGGCCGTCACAATTCCAAGTTGCGACTGTGTGGCTCTCGCTCGCGCTTTGCGTCCGCCCTACAAGGTCAGCCTCCACGAATCTTGTCCCCTTTGACTATAGCTGATTATTCACCCCTTAGACCCCTTAGAGCTATTGCAGCCTCTTTGGGCTGCTCACGAAGCCGGCTTTCTTCAAATTTTCTCACTTTCATGGCCAACATACCCTCGGCGATACGGAGACGTCCGCATCACCTCTATACCCGGCCTCATTTTTTTATCGTCGCTTCTTCGATCCTTTTGACTTTACTTTTATTCTCGACCTTCGACGTACATTGATGGTAAGTCTTTCGTAATACAGTATGTACTATACACTTCATGGAGCTGACATATACGTTAACCAGACTCGGATATTCCGAAGAGATGTACCCTCCTGCACATTCCATTCTCAAACCCGCGTTAGCCTGAGTTCGCTTAACAATATTTCGTACGTATCACGTTCATACTCTATCCTCTCTTGCACTCACATTGAATGTTCATTCAGTAATGCGAGCTCGTTTAATACTCCACGTGCCCTCCATTCGAATTGATTCCTTCCACTTGATTTCTCCATTCTACAACGCCCGCCGATCTGGTTCACTTGAATCCGACTTCAACAGTACTGGACGTCACCCCATACACTCCTTCGCCAATATACCCTAGCATACCCATCCTTTGACTGTGGGTGTTGCGCTCATACGCTGGCCCATCATCTCTCGTCACTCCTTTTTATCTTCTAATCTAACTATTCCATTTCGCGTCGTTTTCGTTCCTTCAAGTGTACTCGTCTGAGTCGTGACTTGCTCGGACTAAGGGAAAGGATTCGTCCCCTGGGACGAGAAAACTCAATGCCACTGGCAATGATATCGATCAGTAGGGTTCTATGAAGTGCATGAATAGTGTATCGCCTTCAATACTGAATCTTCCATCCTGCTATAAGCAGGATTTGACAGTCACGTACATTCAATGAACCTAGCACACCATGTGGTTGTGACCGTACTATGTAATTTCCGACCGCGCAAAAGGCCCCATATTTGCTTCCATGTCAAAGTCATCTTGGTACCGAGTCTTCCAATGCTCCGTGTTCTATGTATTGTGAAGTGTGAGACTAACAACCTACCTTGGTCAGTGATGATCATGACCGTCAGCTCCAAATCTGGAGGCAATACATACGAGAAAGAGCATACCGACTCGGAATGGGAGCAGGTGAAGATTCGCCACATGGTCACATACATACAGATGTTCTAAAAGCATTCACTAAATAGTGATACTTACATTGGTGGGACCAGTCTCACTTGGAATAAAGCACGATAAATTGTTAGCCATCCATCCAAAACTTAACAAATGAGCACGGTAATAGTAGGCACACGGCGCAGCTTGCCAGAAGCGAATCATGGAGTCCAGTGTATCCGAGACAGAAATGTAATAGGGTTTCACCGACCATAACTCAACGACCGCCAGTCCTACTGCCACTACCACCAGTGTAACCACCACCACCGTAACCACCGCTAGTATGGACGTCAGCACTTAGCGAGCGTAACAATGGCATGCAGAGAATTATACTTACCGGTTGCCATTTTGCCTAGTTCCTCCTTCCGTAGGTGGAGCCACAGGACCAGTACGCCTCGCCGCCGCCCGCTGCGCCGCTTGCTGCACCCCTGCAGCGAGTTGCTCTCGTTGAGTCTGAGCCTGCGAGGCGCGCAGCTGTTGTAGCCGTCGTTGTTCCTCTCGCTCCAATCGTCGCCGCTCTTCTTCTGCATCATATTTTCTCCTGTACAATTCCTCGAAGGTAGGTGGGTCACGCTTGAAGTTGACATGTTGCCAACTATCTACTGCCGATGATGGCGCGAAACCGTCGGCAGGCGCAACACCATGAGGTGCAATGGGCTCTGTGTCGGCCGAGAGAGGTATAGCGAACGCGGCGGGGGAAATGGCGGAAAGGAGAGCGGCAGCACAAAGCGCAATGGAGACACGCATGGCGAACGAGGAGTGAGAGTCGTGAATAGAGAGGTCGTAAATGGGTAGGAGGTAGGACGGAAATGGGTAGGACGTTGGTGGGTGAGATGTTAGCGTGGATGGGATGACTGAAGAGAAACGACAGGCTAAATGACACGCTCAGAACTACAATCTATGGTGGAGATCACGTTTAGTACGCACCGCCAGCGCCGAGTTTCGAGATTCAAGTTTGAAGTTTGAAGTGAGGAGGAGACCAGCTGCAGAACTCTACCAGCTGTGAGGTCCCCTTTTATACCTCTCCGTCGCTAACCATTCATCCCAGTCGATGATAGTCGATCAAATCTTCATAGGAGCAAGTAGGCACGGACGGCCAAGACACCTCCAAGTGGGAGCACTCGTGAATATCGGCAATCAGGCTTTTGTGGGGTCGCACACACGACGGGGTCCGAGACCAGCTGTGTTTGCGCAAAACATGTCACAGGCGTTCCGGTCATCGAGCCACGGAGTTGCGTACCGTCCATGTAATTTGATAGATTAGCGCATAATCGACATTTGTACATTTGACAGTGCATCAGTAGACTTCATGTGCATGTCTTCCTGCCTCGCCTCGTACATACCCACGGGCTCAGCATCACCGAGTTTTGACTTTTGGTTTATCTAAGTACATAGCAGTCTGTGGAGGTCATCGCATCAGTAAAATACATACTACTGAAAACCCGCATATCTGAATGCACTCTTCTCGTCCAGATGTGATCGGTCACAGCTGTCTTCATCGCCGTAGTACGGCTATCAACATAGTTGAGATGGACGAGCAGGAGGCTGCCAGGAGCTGCATTGCCGCAAGCCTCAAGGCCAGGACGCCTTCAAATTGCCTTCAACAGAACTCCGCTCGATGAACAGGCCTCGTGGAAGTCATAGTAGCAATGTTATGAGGCGTCGGGAGGATATAGAAAGGGTAATAGCGATGTCAGGTATCAAGGATTAGAAAGGGGGAATTTGGAGATGTGGGTATGTAGTAGTCCTGAACGAAAGGATAGGGATGCGGGGTATCGGGCCCGGGAATGAAGATATGGAGTGAGTCGTAGCAATGTGTAAAGTCCGAAAGGATCTGAACTATAAGAAAACGTTACCCTCAGCTGACGTTGAATCCAGCAACGTCTCCGATTGTGCTCTCGTGACAATTTCGTCTAGGTAAGCCATCTGTTTTTCAAGGCTAGTCAAGATCCCGCGAATCGCGCACATGTCCCATTTGGACACAGTTGCGGGGTGTAGTCGCATAACTTCAAGGAGTTCGCAGAGGAGATCGCTCATGTAGATTCCTTTTTCCTTGATGTACTCCTGTCAAAGGAATATGATGAATACTGCACCGTGACCTTCTCGAGTACTGATGAAGTTGCGCCTTACCCGAAGAACGGCAGTCCTGGGCCAAGGGGTGCATGCGTAGGCTTGCAGGATCCGGATACTCTCAACCATGCATTGACCCACGTCGAGCAACATTCCGCTGATGCTCTCATCTTTCAAACCATCTCGGACATGTGCGACATGGCTGCACAGATTGTGTTCCGCCTGTACAAAGGGGCCCTGGAATTACCAAAGTGGAAGACGTATGTAAGACGCTTAGAATGAACAAAGAGGATACTGACAAGCAATGTGCTGGAGAACTGTTCGGCAAATTTGGGATGCGCAGGAAGAGGAGGAAACGTCAAAGCGGTTGACCCAAGGTCGGAGACAAATCGGAAGCGAAAGACGACCGGTGCACCGCCAACGTATTCCCAACTGAATGTATTCTTCCGATGAACGAAATGCGAGCTGATAGGATATATTAGCCTTGAAACGGAAGTACAGGAAACGCGACGTACAATTGGCCACTTTTGGTTCTGGTCTGACCAAGGTTCTCATTGAACCACTTTGGCAGGGGACCCTTTCCCTGAACACTGTGGACGCGTACCCGGTATACTATGATTTCGAATTCGTTTCCTGAGAGAGCACCATGATCAGCATGGAACGCCTACTTTCAAGTGTATATGAGATTGATATACTTCACCTGGTCGAGGTTTTGTGCAAGGCTGATCGGGAATGTAAAGATACCTTCCACGGTTTGGCGATAGAATTAGTCCCGCAAGAGCTTTTCCAGACGATCTATATTCGACAAGGATGCAGTCCGATTCGAATGCTACGCTTGGGGACGATATGCCGATGTTCCTGAGCATGATCATGACGCGCTGGATGAGATATGCGAACTTGTCAGTCCCGTCACCTGTCGTTTCATTCTTGCAACATTGTTATACCTCTGCATGCTGTTGCTCCCTTGTAATAGCAATGTAGCCATCAACCAGCGACGCTTGTACATTGCTGTGTTTGGCTAGGTTGAGTGTTGTGTCTCCGATCTTCATGACAACGCGAACACCTGCGAGATCTACGCCGGACTCCAACATGTCATATCAAGGGATAACAAAAAGATATAACGCGAGCGAACTACCAGAGTTCGTATAACAAAAATGAAGTATGCGTGGAAAGGGGAGAGGAACGTATGCGGGAAATACTCGAACTCGACCGACTCTTATACGATGACACCGCGAGAGAGAGAGAGAGAGAGAGAGAGAGAGGTATATTTAGCCGCTGAGGTCAGTGATAACTATCCGTGCGTACAAGTTCACTGACTACAACAGCAACGACTAACTACTTAGAGAAGTTGTTCCCGAGCTGGCAGGTCAGTGACATCATCATATCGTATTGCATTCACCTTCGCGAACAACCCTCCAGCATTTCTGTAGACATAGAAAATGGCGGGGGAGACACGTGCTGCTTTAAAACGTTGGAACAGAGCAAATTTCGGTACAATTTCACGTTTGGGTTGAGGGAAGGAAAGCAAACTACTACTCATTCCTAGATAGGAAGACAGAGCGATGAATCAAAAATTGATATCAGTTTGATTGCCGGTCCTCACTGCAGGCTATTGAACGCCAACGGTCTTCCACGAACCACCAAAATGTCGGTAATGAGTAAAATAAAAGCAAGACCGAATAGTGCAAAAACATAGGGGGTAGGGGGACCCCGAGATAAAGGTCAGTATTATCTCGTTTGCCAGGAATCGAACACGGGCCGTCTATGATGGGACTAGGACGCTGGGACGATTCCTCAGGCGCACCACTGCACCATGGGTCCCCTTGAAAACCTCAGTTTACGAGTCCTTATGTACCCACTTTTTGGTGCTCTTTCCAACCTCCGAGGATGTTCAACACTGGGTGCGCATTTTCGTCGTTCGAATCCACACGTTGAATTCATATCCACGAAACTCGGAACCAGCTTTAAGTTGAAGACTAATACTGGAACCACATATTCCTTTTCACGCTCAGGATGCCTGGTTTTCTCTGCGGGTTCCGTGACTTCAGGAAGGCATTACTTGTGGAATATTCCCCTCACTCGCGGACTATGAGATGCTGCATGCTCTGAGTATCCTCACTCGAAACTACGGACAAAACCACAAGCACTGAACCTCCTCGCAGGAGACGGTTTCGATACAAGCAGGTGTCACAACTTGAAGACAGAAGTCTGGATATCCAAAATCGCAGTACGACAGCCTCAGCGGCTGACACCCGCCAACCCTTATATACAATCATGCTTGCCCTCTTGGTCCTCCCCATACTTTCACCGCCTACCAGCATGACAGAATTACTCTTCGCGTCTTACCAGCCCCCCAATCCGCGCCCTATGCATCCTTCGGGTGTGCATGAGGAATCCCTTCTACGGTTTACACTCGGTCTTCGGTTCTTGCGCTCTCGGACATCCACCTTTCTCCGCGCGGGCACTGGCATGGGCTCAAAGCCATTCGTGAGTGCGCTTGATGTTTTGGGGCGTGGTTTGGCTGACACTCACATGTTCAGGCTTTGCCTCATTCGCAAATCATGCCCGCCCACACACAGCGAGCTGCACATCGCTCGCTTGGTACGTTGCGTTCCTGCCTCTTACCCTGTGATGGCTCTTATCATCATCGTTCAGCATTACGAGCTCGGTCACCATCGTGTCCCCTAGATCGAGTTCAATATACCCATTTTCAGTCCCCTCTTCTCATCGCGATTGACGCATCCGCTCGGTGAGATGACCAGGACAGCCGCAATCCCGAGTTGCGAATGTGTGGCTCTTGCTTACGCTTTGCGTCGGTCCCGCAAGGTCAGACTTCTCGAGCCTTGTCTCCTCTCTGACAATTAATAATATTTCACACCTTAGACCCCTTCGAGCTCTCGCAGTCTCTTTTGGCTGCTCACTGAGCCGCCTTCGTTGTCTTTCATCTCCCTGGCCAACATACCCTCGGCGATACGGAGACGTCTGCATCGCCTCTATACCTCAGCTTCCTTCTTTCATCGCCACTCCTTTGACCCTCTTGACTATACTTTTATTCTCGATGTTCGACGTACATCGACGGTAAGCCTTTCGGAACTGTAGTATGCATTGAATGGAGCTGACATATGTATCAACCAGACTCGGATATTCCGAGGAGATGTGGTCTTTCGCGCAATTTCATCCCTGGTTCATGTTGTTCGCTACACGACATCTGGTACGTGTTACATTTGTATACTATCCCCGCTCGCGCTCGTATTCACTGCTCATTCAGTAATACGATCCGCTTCGATGTACCACCTTCCCCTCTGTTCAACATCATCCCGCCTGTTCCATTCTTGGCTATAGTCTCAATTCGAAATCCTACAATACAACCACGACTACTCTCTTGTCTACTCCACCTCACAATTGGACGCCTCGACCTATGTTCCTTCCCCAGTATAACCACAGCCTATATCAAAAATCGGGCGTATGGCTATATTCCCTGGCATACTTTCTCCTAACCACTCATGTACATATGCTTCTTTCCAAGTTCCTTATCGTCGCCTCTGTTCATATTCAAGGCACATCTGCACCCTTTCGCTGAGAAATCTCATGTGCAGTCGACTCCTCAAGGAAGCTGGCCTACGCTCAGCGGAGAGGCGTGACCACAACCATGCTGAGACGATGAGGATCGAGCAGCGGGGACGGTTCGGTCTACTCGTCGATGTCGCCGGTTTTCAGTGATATGCGGTATATGCATGTAACATTTCTTAGCTTCGTACTCAACTTGATTTATTGCGAGCGTAGCGAGCATTCACCGGCTATAGGGGGTGAACTCCCCGAACAAACAAGTACAAACGTACGGCGCAATTCACGAAAAATAGCTGAAATATTTAATTCTTCTATAACTCGAGCATCTCTCGATGAATTTCAACCAAGCAAGTTTCATATACAGGATATCTGAACTCTTTCATTGAACTGATAACATAGTGGGATAGGTGCAGGTTTGGGTGAGTTACGTCTCTTCCAGTCCGACCGAGCGGCGAGGTCTCTTCCAATTGAACCGCGCCACTCGACGCGTCCACAGCACGTGACATCTTAGGGCATCGTCTCAGCCACGGTCCATCTCAAGTGTTTGTCTGTGCCTTGATATTGCTTACACCATACAAAGTACTGCTAAAACCCCTCGAGCGGACGAAGCATAATGGGACCGAAGCGAGCCCCTCGTCCTGACGGAAGATGTTAGGTGATGATGCTACTGCATTCATGAGTGCTAGGGACAGAGCCTTCATGACATATGGCCACACTTCAGTACTGCCAGTAATGCGGTGGATCTTGACGTCGCGGCACCGTCATCTCTAGGCTTGTATTGCACTATTGCTACAAGCTTCATAGTTGATATATCATATTATGTGTAACAGTGATACTCAGCTGGCTACGTCGCCAGCGGTGGTAGGTGGCCCTGGAGTACTGGACTGAAAGCACTCACTGGCGTGGAGGTATGCTACGATCAGAGGATTTCATTTTCTCAATAGGGCACTGTTTGGTCCCTGGTTACTTGTGGCTGAACGTTGAACGGGCGGAATCCATTGACACCAGTTCTTCCCTGAGAGCCCTTCTGCAACTGCACTCACGATGATGATGCCGTTCCAATGTTGCTCTAACAAATGCCTACACCAGATCAATGACAGGCTTGTCAGCGACTTATTGGCCGAAGGTTGGAGGGAATTTAGCCTCTGAGTGGCGACGCTCGAACCATATTTTCCGAGGAGTGGTCAACATTGTGATCCCTCGAACCAATGTTAAGAAAGCCTTTACTTGCATCCATGAACAACTGTGAACGGCGATATGTTGACAATTGAAAGCTGACGCGTCGACGTCCCACCGGCGACGCGCCGACGCCGCGTTGGTTCAACACGTGATCTGCTAGGACACTGTCGCGTCGCGGCCGTGAGCGCTTATGAACTTGGCTTTTACACTAGTAATCTGACCTCGAGTCCCTCACAATAGGACTTGCATCTTACTTAGTTGTATGCCGGGCGACCTTCACGACTTATTGGTTGGCACGACGCTCACATTTGACGCTCAATGTTCAATTTGTCGATGAAAAACATATGGTTGCGCTGGCGCATTATCGACAATCCTCGTCAATGACAGATCGCCGCGCATGGTGAGGTCTTAAAATGATGCCAACACTCTGGATACTTGGGCTGAAGTAACCTTGATTCTGATGCTGTCAAACACTATTGCCATGGACTCGAATCCTATGCAAGTGGGCATGCTCACAGGCAGGAGATCCTGGACAGTGATTCCAATGCACGTCAGTATCACTGAATAGTACCGACGGGATCATCATACTCCTCATATCTCAAGCAGGCAGAAAATTGGTTGGTATGTACAATCCTGATGTGTTGCCATCTGCGGTCATGTTGTATTGAGCAAACAGTGCCTTAAACATCTTTCGACACACAGTCAGTAGACCAGCCCGCCCGTCGGTGAGCTGAACTCTCTCATGCTCGCACCCATTTACAGATACTGTTCATCTTGATTCCATTTGTACCTCCACCGCTCAATGAAGCAGCAAGATGCTCGAGTCCTAATTTTGCTTTTGCCGTTCAAAATCATTGAAGTGCTCAGATATGACATTGACTGAACACTATCCTCACAGATCGCATCGAAACAGGTAAACTCCCATCCTGCTGTTTAGTCAATCTAGGGAACTTGTCCTCCGTACTTGCGGCAACGCATCGTTAAGATGCTCTGTCTGTTTCTACGAATGCACAAATGTATTTAAGGGGGTTTCTTGTCACCTCATCTCTCCAGGATCCCTCACTCACAGTCTTTCACTTATACTCACTCGAGTTCTGGTGCCGGTCGGTGCGTCCCACATCATCCTAGTAGCCAAGTCAAGCAGTCACTGACAATGATCCCTGTAGCCGCCTCCTTTTTATTTACACTTACGCTCACCTTACGACCCTGATACAACGATTTCTCATAATCTTCCACCTTCCTTACATTCCCCATATCGTCACTTCTAGTTTCACTCTTTTCTTAAGGATGATCATGCACCTCAAGGCTGTTGTTGTGGCGCTTTCTTTGGCAGCATCATCAAACCGCGTTCTTGCCTACCCAATGTATGTTGATATCCACTCTATTTTAGAGTACAGTTCTGATGAATGCACTCTGACAGTGCATCATTCGATGAACTTCGTGGTCGTACTGTCCCGATCACCGCGAAGGAGCCTTCCCAACCCAGCGCCCCTGACGGGGGCCCGGATTCTCTTCGAAAAGTTCTCTATCGACGAGACATTCGCGACAATACCAAGCGGGAGTTGCTGAAGTCGTTTGTTCGAGCTGTCGCTGACAAGAAGAATGAGCATGGTGGATCGTCCTACTCAATACTCAATGGCGCCACAGAAGATGCTGAAGGTGATGTCGTGAATAACAACAACTTCTATGGCGGGTACGGAGGATATTCGCCTTACTACGCCCCCTATTATCCCCCTGCACCTGTATATTACCCACCCGTGCCTGCTGGCTATGATTCGGCCGAGTCAGGACAGCCTGAGGCTCCTCCTAACTCCGGTGCCCCCGGTAGTCCCTCCATTCCGCAATCTCCTCTTGGTCCTCACAAGTCTACTCCATCTGCCCCAGACCCCCGTTCCCGAAAAGCATCTAATCCTACTGCTCACACTACCACATCGTCATCTGCTTTACCCACAGAAACAAGGAGACCACCCAGGCGAAAGGGTCCACCGAAGAAGAACCTGCCAAAGCAGAAAACCCCACCGCCGAAGCAGAAATTGCCTCCAAAGCAGAATGCTCCACCGAAGCAAGGCGCGCCACTGGCACCGAAGCAAAACACCCCACCGAAGCAGGGTGCACCGCCGAAGCAAGGTGCGCCACCCAAGGGCATGCCACCGAAGCAAGGTGCGCCACCTAAGGGGGAGCTTCCGCCTAAACAGGGTGCACCGCCGAAGCACGGTACACCACCGAGGCAAGGTACATCACAGGAGGGCTTACCTCCCAAGAAGGGTGCGCCGCCTAAGGGTGTGCCACCTAAGCAGGGTGCGCCGCCAAAACAGGGTGCCCCTCACACGCAAGGTACACCGCCAAAACAGGGCGTACCACCCAAGATCGGTGCGCCGCCGAAGCAAGGTACACCACCAAAGCAGGGCGTACCTCCCAAGGAGGGTGTGCCACCCAAGAGTACGCCGCCTAAGGATGGCCTTCCGCCTAAACAGGGTACATCGCCTAATCGAAGCATGCCTCCCAAGGAGGATACTCCGCCTAAGCAGGGTGGTTCGCCTAAGCAGGGTACTACACCGAAGCCAAAGTCCCCTCCGAAGCAGGCAGACCCCGCGGGCTCGCTGGAAAAGCCAGGTGCAGGGAAGCCAGGAAAGCCAGGTGTAGACAAGCCAGAAACGCACGGTGTAGGAAATTCGGGTGCAGGAAAACCAGGGTGGGGTGCAGGAAAGTCAGGCCTAAGGATTCCTGGAATACCGGGTGCAGGGGGACCTGGTGTAGGAAAGCCAGGAAAGCCAGGAAAGCCCAACTTGAAGCAGAACCCACCTCCAGCACAGAACCCGGCACCGAAGCACCCTGATCATCCAGCTTCCGGATCGCCAGGAAAGACATCAGTCCCTCACAAGCCGGATACCCCTTCGAAGCAGACGCCACGCCCAAAGCAATCAGCTCCGCCCAAGCAGACATCACCTCCGGGGCAGCACACGACGCATCCAAAGCAGGCTAATCCTTTCACGCAATCGAGGCCGATATCCCCGCCAACGCAGGGCCCTTCTTCAACGCAAGGCTCTTCTGCAACGCAGGGCTCTCCTTCCGTACACACCACGACACCGACTCAGTCCACAATCCTTCAACATCCAGAGCAGGCAGTTCCATCTGGGCATTCGTTAAGCCCACCTGCGGATCCAGTCTCGCGTGTGTGGGGTATTCAGTCGACCCCGTCGTGGCACCTCCTGCATCGGCGAGCACTTGAACTCCTGGATTTAGAATTAACCAGACGCGAGATACACGAGTTGTCTGAGTGACGAGTCGTGTCGAATGTTCGCGCTTAACACAGTGGGCACGTGATGTATATTTAGGACGCGTCGCCGCCAAAGAATCACCTCATTCCCCACAGAGAAGCAGACACCGTTCTCTTCCTTCGAGTAGAACTTGCGATATCCCTGAAGAAACTCAGCCGTCAGTACTTGAGAACACGAGTACAGCCAGTTGCCACACGAACCATGTGACTTCGACGACTTCATCGCGAATGATTCAAATTTCCCAACGATGACAGATCGCCGCCGAGCCTAGGGGCAGTGGATGTTAAGATGGAACATTGAGGTATTGAGGTCGTACAGCACTTTAGACCGTGTATACAGGCAGCCTGTACGTGCCTTTTATCCTGATATAGCCTAGATGTTGCAACGTTACCCGAGTTTCGGCCGCGTATTGACCGTGAGTGACATTCCAGATACCATGGTGGTATGGTCACTTATGCTGTTCTCAGGAGAGGATTTCAAGTCTAGTGGTGGTAAGTATATATAAACAGTATCGACGTTGTTGGATCTATCGGACTCGATGCCTGATCAGTTGACTGCTAAACAGCCACACAGAATCTGGTCGTCATTCTACCCTTCGTGCGCCAGTGGGAAATGTGGCATAAGTACCCATCGAGGAAATCATCGAGGGGTGTAGCTCGGTGACTGAACGCAATCACAGACAACATTCAGACAGGATAGATGGTTGTTCTCTTGGCGTGTTCATCTAGGGTCTCCTACATGGCGCTGCTTTCCATCTTGAAATGCATCTTTTGAATTGCACATACCAGTGATTATATCAACCAGGCTGGTTTATAAATGCTGCTCTTTGGACCTGAGCTATCCAGGCTTCCTCCTCGTTTTCAGTCATTCACTTTTGGGTTCTGGTGCTGGTCGGTACGTCCCAATTCAGTAGTCCAGCAAACCCTGATAGCCACTGACAACTGATCCACAGCCAATCCCTTATAATTCGCCTTCTCTTGCATTCACGATCCTTCCACGACCGTCCCATATATTTACGATTTTTTCTTGACTATATCCCGGTTGTCCCCAACGCTATCATAGTGCTGAACAAGATGTCGACGAGCTCCAGGAATGTTCTCCTCTTTCTACTGTCTCTCAGGGCAGCTTCGAGTACCGTTCTCGCATATCCTACGTACGTTGGCATTTCGTTCGTATTTACGGGTGCTGGCATATACTAACGCACCTGATTGTACTAGCGCGCCGATGAACGAACTTCATGCTCGAGACATTGGATCTTCCTGGGTCGTGAATCCCGCAGGCCGATCGAATAGTCACAATGGAATCTTCGATCAAGGATTTCAAGAATACTCCAAGCGGGAGCTGTTCGAATTGCTCGCTCGAGCAGCGGAAGACGTCGACGATGAGTCAGGCGCATCGTTCTGGACGACTCTCGCCGATGGCGCGGAAAATTTTTTGGGTGGCCTTGTGGGTGGCTTGTTCGGCGGCGGGTCGAGTGCACCTGCCACACCACCTCCCCCACCTCCTCCACCTGCACCTGCACCTCCGGCTCCGGCTCCCCCCTCCCCCCCTCCAGCTAAGCCGAAAAAGAACAAGCGCGAGATCCTCGAATTGTTCGCCAGAGCCGCTCAGACTCAAGCTGCACAGGCTGATGAGTCCTCGGATGACGACGAGTCTGGTGCGTCCGTCTGGACAGATCTCCTTGAGGGCGGAGAGAAGGTTGTAGGTGGACTCCTGGGTGCTATTTTACGTCGCGATCTACCGTGAGTTGAATGCAGCACCGATTGTATCACACTTCACCTGACACACGATCGCAGTGACGACGAGCACAAGATCATCGGCCAAGCATTACGCCACCTGATAGTGCGAGCTGCAGCAGCACAAGGAGACGAGAACGACAAATCCGGCGCGTCATCATGGTCCGGTCTTGCCAAGGGTGCGGAAAACTTTGGTATTGGGGGTGATTTCTTCGGCGGAGGATCGGGTGGGTCTCACTTTCTGGTTCAACGACGGGGATATAGGTGAGTACTAAATATATGGTCATCGTTTGCATGCTCAAACTCTGACCATGTATCTGCGTAGTTTGAGCGATCTAGACTGAGTGATCCAATCTCTCCAGTTAGCATGCTCCGAAGGATGTCGTATTTCGTATGGTTGGGGTTACGAACCATTCCATGTACTCAGAATGTTTGCGATATCTGCGAAATGACTAGAGGGTTCCTCATATTATCACAATTTTCGTCCCAGCCAAACTTGCAACTATTTTGTTCATGAAAGTTCCAAGTTACAGCATGCCATAAGGTTTGAGTGCATATAAATATGCCTGAACTTGAATTGCTACACAACTATAGTCCGAGTTAATCATAACACACAAGGTATATTCGTTGAGGCCATACGAATCATAGGCATATATGTGTCGAACCAAGTAGGGTATAATCCAAACGACGAATCTACACACCTTCACGCCTTCGCTTCTTCGTCCTCGCAGCAAGACCTTAGCTCTCGCTTCGACCTCAGCTAACATATAAAATAATACCCCCAACCTCGCCCAACCTAGTCTTCTTCGGCTTTGGCTTCTTGCCTGGGATCAACGCAACAACACTTTGCGCAAAGCGATGTTGTTTATACGGTTTCCCTTTGTCCTTCGCACTGTCGCGATCGTCGCTTGTCGCGGTTTCGGTGGTATCAGAAGAGTCTCTGGTATCCTGACGAGCGAGCATGTTCTCCGATTTGGAATGTTGGATCCCTTCGTTATTTTCGTCTTCGTCCCCACGCTCACTGTCCAATGACGATCTTGAGGACGAAGAGGTAGCCGCGGTAGTTGTGGACGGGTTGGGAGAGTTGGGATAAGCACCATTGGCAGCACCGACGACGTCTGAGTTGACGGGCTGTTCCGTAACCTTCTCTCTTTCCTTCTTCTTGTCCTTTTTATCGTACTCATGGTGCTTATGCTTTCCATGCCGCTTCACGATCTTTGCCAACCGAGCTTCGCTTAACGGTTTAATGTTGAAATCAGATCGAGGGGACTTTGAGATTTGAGTTATAGGTCTTCCGTCCAGGAAGGTGTCGACCGCTTGGACAGCTAGGGAAAGCACTTTGTCCGCGTCGAGTTTGAGACCTGTGAGTGAGTTGACGTAGTCGGGGAGGATAAGGAAGACGTCGCTAAATGAAGGGTGCGTGGTTCCAGCTGCGTTCGCAGAAGGCGCAGTAAGCAACATGAGGTAAACACTGGAGATAAGGAAGTCGCTCACGAATAAAGAGCGTGGTATGAGATTTGATGTTAGGTAACATCTCATGCAAGATCTTCCACTCGCGTCCCAGACAGAACTCTTCAGAGTTGATAGAAAGGAATGGGACGTCTATGCTGCCTTTCCACGGGTACAGACCTTTACTTCCTGTCAGTTTCATATGTCACGTGACCGTGTTGGGGAAGACTTACGCTGGACGGCAGGATCGAAAGCAATCACCCTGCTGAAGTGGAATCGCTTATCGCAAGCAGCCGCAATCTAAAGAAGTTAGGATCACAGTGACTGTGTAAACAAATAAGGACTTACTCCAAGCGAGCCTCCGAAGGAATGCCCGGCCATGATTGGATGTCTCGATTCGACGCAAGTCCACCTACTCCAATCGAACGCAGACTGAGCTTCCGTCAACTGGGTTTGTTCTATGGGTTGACCGCTTGTAATCTTCTCAAGAGCTGTGAGAACTTCGTCTGCCTCGGCCAATCGAACATCCAGCTGCACATGCCGAAGTGTAGTGTCATCCTTCGGTGGGTCTTGCTCTGGCCAGCTACGCGCGAGGTTGAGCAAGTATAATGTGAGCATGAGTGTAAATCGTACCTGAGGTCTTTCCAGTCCAGCCAATCGAGACTTCGCATCTCGCCATTGACAGTGATCCGCGTGCTAGGTCCCGTACCATCCCGATGCTCGATGGCAGCCACGACGTATCCGCGCGAAGCCATCTCTCCACAGAACGCAGACTAGAAGCGACGATCATTCATTCATTTGGTGTTATCTAAGTAGGATGGTTGAAGGGTTACTCACATACATGAGGCGGGAACATCCCACTCCATGGCTGAATATCATCAACGGCCACTTCGTGTTTGGGGGTGCCTCCTTGAGCGGGGCATGCTCAACCGCCGGAAATGTGGTGCCGTATATCGCTGCAGCTGCAGCGGGATCTATATATACAGAAAGATATGAGCTGAGGATATTCGCAGCAAAAGCGCGTCAAATATGACGTACATACGACAGTTCTGTACATCCAGTTTGGTGTGCGGTTTGCCATCTTGAGAAAGCCGTCAATGGTTTGTCGAAGCCTGTAAAAGAAGCTATATCGGAATCCCAAGAAACAAGAGAATAACGATCTGTTCAGTGAGAGTTTCTGCCGAACAAGGCTATCTGAGTTGGTCGAGTTGGCGGAGGAATTGCCGAACCACCTCGAAAGAGCCTTGCGACGGAAACAGACTGAACAGAATGAACAGGGTAGCCTACCTTGGGAACCATACGACCCGTTGGTTGCTGTCCGTGGGCTCTGCGGGGTAGAACAAGGTGAAAAGTACAGTGTCTATACTAATGCCACTGTCTGCGTCGGGCATCGAATTATGTTTGAAATGTCCAAAGCACTGTCTTTGTACGGGTACCTCCACGTCACAGACCCCGACTGGGTACGGTCCGCTATAGTTCGGCAGTGTCCTGTTCACTATCGCACCGAATGGCGACCGTTTGTGCACTGTCTGGAGGACCTGGGGCACATTCGGCGGGGGAGGCTTGGGCATGATGGACATTGTATGTGTCACCCGTCTACTCCTCCTCTCCTGTTCATCCTGCAAAGGATCGCCTGTTGGAGAGCGTGTACTATCGATAGACCGTCTACCCCGAGACGGTGAGCGTAGGGAGAGCTTTGGAAGATGTCTAGAGGGGGATTTTGACATGGATGTGGATCTACGTCTAGAGGACATGGTGGTGGTTCACAAACAAGAGGTTAAAGAAGAATGTCGTCCGTGACCTCAAAATAACGTTGCATTCCCGCCCCAACCCAGGGACAATCAGCAAGTGGTGCGAACCAGCCCAATGCCAGCCTGCAGGTGACAGCAACTTGCAAGCCTCGACAGTCGGCTCACCTCGGGTTCATGACGTCACGCGACTGATTCAGCTCCCGGCTCGGCCGAGATCAATCGGGCATACTGAACGCCAGCGCGGGGAGCTTGTTAAGTTGTTCTCTTTCTAAACTTCATTCGATTGGGGCGTACTCTGGTGCTTCTCACACAGGGGTCTCCATCTTTCGAAACACATCCTGTTCTACTTCATGCTATTTTCAGGTATAATCAGGTTCCATGGGCTCGCACTCCTCGTACCAATTTCCGCTTCCGGATGGATGGTAACACATTTGAAGGTTCTGAATACAATATGTACCTAGGGAAGCTGATGACAGAATAACTCCCGCCCGATGAAGAAGCATTGCTGAAGAACGTTGTGTGTCTCGTCGACGAGAGCACTTCTCAAGGAGAAGACGGGTCGTGCAATGAAGAAGCTGATGTGTACCCATTAATGTTATGGTCAGTGACAGAATACAAAGTTATCTCATGCGTAGGCCTTTCGAGGCATCATTCTCTCCATGGATGAGCCCTCACTCATACTGGTAGATATCCTCCGCAGCGATAGTTAGAGACAGAGTATAACAGGTCCGAGTCGTCTCGGTATATCTGTGGCTACTGCTACATTCCTCGACATCCTGCTTTTCACTTAGGGAAAGGGAACGTAGCCGGACTACGATACCCATTCTTCCCAACAGCTCTAATCCCAAACACCGCATTATCCTTCGACAAATTCACAGTCGCCGTATTCACCAACCCCACCGGGATCACATTCGACCAAAACGGCTGATCCGTCTCCCTCCACAAAACCTCATATCCCGCAACCTCACCCGTCGTATCCAAGTCCCAGAAGAATTGACTATCATTCGACAACTGACTGGTATCAATCGTCACGTTCTTTGGGGTCCCAGGAGCTTGGGCCAAAGACCAAATCGCTGCCCCGTTGACTTTGGCTACGCGGGTGATGAAGTTGAAGTCGCAGAATTCAATAAGGTCGCCGAATTGTTTGCCGGTGCTGTCGACGCGGACGTCTTGGTGCTGGTGAGCGAAGTCTTCGTTGGGTTCGGTGAAGCGGGCTGCTGCGTAGCCGCGGTCGAGGAAAGGTTCGTGGTCACCGCCTCGGAGGAACCTGTCCAGTCGATACACGACACGAACTGACCAGAATCGAATGAGTACGATGGAAATAATGCGTACAATTTTGAAGAAGAAGATGCGTACCTTTCATATCAGTCACAGAATTGGAAGCCACCTCGTGTGTGAACCGTGCAAGTTGACGCGCGGGGGAATCGTTCTCTCCTCCAATTGACGTTCGGGCTGCGATCTGCGTCGCATTCTCTGTCGACGGTATACCCTGCGCGAACAGTCGAATACTATTCGCATCCACGAATCCATCATCAGCCTTGGAACTCCCCACAATATCGTTCGTGAACATCCCCTGGACGTCCGCTCCTGCCTCGAACATGGTCTGTGCAAAGAAATTCGCCCCGAACAATCCTTGTTCCTCTCCTGCAACCGCTCCGAGCATGATAGTCGCTTTTGGAGGTGCCCTCGTTGACATGATACGAGCGAGCTCCATGGCGACTGCCACACCTGACCCGTCGTCGTCTGCGCCAGGAGCGTCGTCGGTGAAGTTCATGATATCCGTCACCCTCGAATCGTAATGCCCAGTGATGATATACACCCTATTAGACTTTTCCGTTCCTTGAATCGTTAATATGACGTTACTGATATTGACGGGGAATGGGATCCGATTCGCAACGGGTTGGATGTAACTCGGCACAGTGACAGTGACGTTCGTGCCCTTCGGAGCAGCAGCAGCGAAGCTCCTCATCTGCGAAGCGATCCAATCCCTCGCAGCCCCAATACCCCGTTTCGGATCCGTCTGATTCGAGAGCGTATGTCTCGTCCCGAGCGACACGAGCTTAGTGATGATAGCTTCGACGCGCTTCGGGTCGACTTGGTTCAGAATCTCGCGAAGTTCGGCGGAAGGTGCTTGTGGGATTAGGGTACTGCCCGGTCCAGTGGGCCAAGCGTCGTTCGGGAAGCATACGGCCTCTCCGGAACGTGCGAGTGGTTGGGATAGTCTCGATGCGCCATGGACGAGGATGGTGAAGAAGGATAGGAAGATGGTGATTAGCCTGAATGACCCCATTTTCGTGTAGGTGGGTCGCACACTGAGTGTCCTTTCCGTGGGGGAGTGAAGTTGAAGACACTCACACGGTAAAGACGAAGGCTTCTCGGTGAGACTTTGGTGTCGGTTTTATACCAATTGCTCTATCTCTCGATTACGCTGAAGGAGTGGACGCAAAGCGGATCAGCAAGACGATTATCTGTACAGGCCTTTCCATAGCTGTCGGCGGGCATTGAACATTGAACACGAGTAGAAGTGCAGCATATGGGTCGTCTGAGAACAACGGAAGCAGTGTCCATAAATACTCACAAGTGGGACACGAGTATAAGGCATCAGTCTTCTGAGTAGATCACGACTCCCTCAAGGAAAGCCTTCCCTCCGTTCTTTTTATGAGTGCCTGTAATGCTTCACCTAATGGATAGGGACTTTAGTCGCCTTTGTCTCGATATCGCGTATGCACAGGAACAGCATTGCATGTCGCGGAGACCATAGTATATTTGTGGACTGGTCATCTGTTGGTCGGGGTGTATAGATGTGCTTCGCCTGCTATTGTTCTTATCAGCACGCAATTGTACGAGAGTCTCGTGCTTCTTCGAGGCTGTCTTACCGGTTTTTATGAGTCTTTTGCTTTTCGTTTGTCGTCGGCAAGAGACTACTGAAAGAGTTATATAGGACGAGGAAAATGTAATCAACTTGCGCGATATCGGAAAGACATTCAGAAGTTGAAGGATACTTACCGGTCATCGCAAAGGTTGAACCAATTTCAGGCCGGACGATGCGGTCTATACTTGTCACGAAGCATCCCGTCCCAGAATAGAAAGAAGCATCCCATGTAAGGCAATCTCTTGACAGCTACGGATGGTCTCAATGTGATCGTCCCAACCTCACCTGGTTCGTCCTCGCTTCTTACTTCAAAGTTATTTCCATCCGCCCTGTTCTCAAAATACCTCGTCACAAAACGGACAGTGTGCACATGTCCCCATCGCGATTTCTCCTCCCCCTCAACGACACCGTCGTCGTCTTCGTACACCCAAGGGATACAGGAACGACCTCCCCGCACGTCGTTCAAATCACTATCAAATCGAAACGGTGAGCACCCCATCGAGAAAGAAACTGACTATATGCGCTCACGTGAATACGAAAAGTGAGCCAGATGTTGGTTTGCTGAGTGCGTACTTCCTGGAGCAGCATGATATAACGGTAAGCGGGGTATATGCGCCTCGGAAAGTCTCGAATGCTGACTATATGCGTATGATAATGCCAGGAGTTGGTTCTGAAAGTGGTCAGTGAGCATATTGACAAGTCATTCCCGCCGTATGTCGTTTTCGAAGGGAGCCGCTACTCGCTCATAGCTAGTAAGTCACCGTCACTAGCAGACGTACGCGGATAGGTACTCGAAACTGATAGCGCGGCGTTTGTAGCAAGAAGGCGGTGGACGTATGGCCAAGACGTCTATTTCCTATGGGGAAACGAACCGATCACGCCGTGCCAGTACAAATGGACCTTCCTATTCGACGCAGAGGACACGAACGATAGTGATAATGATACAAATGCAGTAGGAGCATGATGCGTGTCATCGTTATGTGTTCAACTTATGTCTGCCCTTTGATGAACCGCTTTAGCATGAGTTTCTGGTGCGCTGGGTCGTCGCTTTTGATTCCGTACGCCGTGGCGAGGCGGGTGAGCTTGTCGCCTGAAGTCGTGAATATTCAAGTATTCATGATTAGCTTGAATAAGGAGAACGACACGGAATGCAGTGTACCTTCGGCCCAGCTTTGTAGTTCATGCTCTGCGGGAAACTCGATACCAAGTGCGTCCGGTGGGTTCCCGTCCAACGTAGGCATGGAGTTCCAAACCTTGCACGCTCTGAACTCACTAAAGAGAAAGGTTTGCAACATTCCAAGGATGGAGGATCATCGGATATACTATAGCGATGTTCACTTACTTGCGTATCGCGCTCCCCGCGACCCTCCTTTCCTCCTTCACCAACTCCTCCAACGTACGCGTAATAGCGCGTCCTTGCTCACTAAGAGCAGTCCTCTGTTCGTTTGCAAACTTTCTAAAGTCATTCGCCATCCGCTGTTCCTGTAACATCGTCTCCTGCTGTTCGATCAGTTTTCTCTGATTCTCCTCCAGGGACTTCAGGACGGCGACGAGCGCGTCCAGATGTTGCGTATCGTTCTTGTCTTGCTTCTTCGAGACTTTCGAGGTTAGATGTCCCATGGCGTGTTCGATCCCGTCGCCTGGAATTGGTAAAGAGTTACAAGCTACATGTCCAGCAAAGCGCAGAAGACATCGTGATCAAGCCTTTGGACAACCGTGTGTAAACATCAGACAGTCCCGACGTCGTTGAACGTCGAACATGTACGGCGACCACGGAGCTATTCGACACAAAGGCGGTCCATGTTGGCACCCCTCCGCCGTCCGGTGTAACATGGGGATGGACGGGCCGTTAATATTTTCCGGGAACGAGTTTGTATCCGGAACCTGGGTAAAATTATGCTGGATCGTATGTCCCTGTATACATAGACCATCTCATTTCACGAGGAAATTTTGGCAGTATCCAATTCGAATTCGGAGCAACGCAGAAATGGGCTTGAATCCACGAGATCTAAACGTAAAAGACAGTACTTGTAGAGGCTAAGTAGAGTCGCAAAGTCAAAGTTCAAGACATGTAAGGTTGAAACTGAGGGAGAACCGTGACCCGGTCCAACGGCGGCCCGTGATGAAGCTGATCCCGGCCCGGATCCCCGCTCAGTATTGAAGTCATGCACGGCCGAACGGAGCGACGGGAAGCAGCTATAAAGGACGACCATGATCAAGTCACCCCTCTCTCCCTTCTCGTCTCCTTTTGGTCTATTACAACGGTGTAGTGGAAGGAAAGACGATACAATATGTCGGTAACAATCACAGGATTCGAAACGCACGGTACGTAGGATATACTTCAATAACAGATCGTCGAATTGAATATCGATTGTTATTCAACTACAGACGTCCGTTTCCCAACGTCTCTCACAGGAGATGGGACAGACGCAATGAACACAGATTGCGACTACTCTTCCGCATACGTGACCTTGAAGACTTCGTCGGATCTTGTCGGTCACGGGATGACCTTCACCATCGGACGAGGTAACGATATTGTCTGCGCGGCGATTAAGGAGGTCGCTTCTCGTCTGATTGGCAAGAACACTGAGGAGCTCTTTGCGAATATGGGTAAGACTTGGGAATACCTGTGTTCTGACCCTCAACTTCGATGGTATGTTCTCTGGCCTCGTATAAGGAAGAATCTGACTTATTAACTTGGGGTGCGTGTGTAGGATTGGCCCTGAGAAGGGTGTGATCCATATCGCAACCGGTGCTGTGAACAACGCACTATGGGACATGTTCGCGCGTTCACGAAAGAAGCCCCTGTGGAAGCTCGTCGTAGACATGACTCCCGTATGTTTCTTACTCTCCGTATATTCCATCTCAGGCATTCACCTATCCCACAGGAGGAGCTCGTCAACGCAGCCACGTTCCGCTACATCACTGACGCGCTCACAAAAGAAGAAGCACTAGCGATGCTCAAAGCCAAAGCCGCCTCCAAGGCTGAACGCGAAGCCAACGTCCGTCAAGTCGGCTACCCCGCCTACGTCACCTCCGCAGGCTGGCTCGGATACTCTGACGAGAAAGTCGCCAGGCTCACTAAAGAAGCTGTCCAAGCCGGTTTCAACCACTTCAAGATGAAAGTGGGGGCTAACCAAGAGTCGGATCTGCGTAGAGGGAAGATTATTAGGAGTATTATTGATGATCCGCAGTACCTACCTCCTGGGAAGAAGCCTAGAGACCCGAATGGCCCGGACTTGGTGGGGAAGAATGCGGGGCCCACGGGGAGCGTGTTGATGATTGATGCGAATCAGGTTTGGGATGTACCTCAGGCTATTGACTACGTCAAGGGTCTTCAGGAGATCAAGCCTTGGTGAGCATGATTATCTATTGACTTTTAACTGACCATATACACTAATATGACATCTTCAGGTTCATTGAAGAGCCTACGGCACCCGACGACATCCTCGGCCACGCTGCTATCCGCAAGGCTCTAAAGCCGTACGGTATCGGCGTCGCCACAGGAGAGCACGCACATAATCGAATGGTCTTCAAACAACTCCTCCAAGCTGAGGCTATCGATGTTTGCCAAATTGATTCGTGTCGGCTTGCCGGTGTCAGCGAGGTTCTTTCTGTATTACTTATGGCGGCCAAGTGAGTTTACGATTCGAGCGTGACGTACTGGAGGATATATTGATGAGTGTCGTTGTTGATAGGTTTGGCGTCCCTGTATGTCCTCATGCAGGCGGTGTAGGTCTATGCGAATACGTGATTCACCTCAGGTACACTCCCTCCTCCCTTCCTCACCTCCAAAAGTACTCACCACCATTTCCTCCACCACAGCTTAATCGACTACATAGCCATCTCCGGCAGCATGGAACGTAACGTCCTCGAATTCGTCGACCACCTACACGAACACTTCATCCACCCCTGCTCTATCAACACGAATGGGAGATATAACGTCCCTGATCATCCTGATGAGGGGTATAGTATCGAGATGAGGAAGGAGAGTATTGAGAGGTTTGAGTGGCCCCGTGGGAGTTATTGGGTGAATGAACATGCGGAGGCGAAGAAGAGGGCGCTGGGGTCGGCGTGAGTGATGGTTTGAATCGTGTTAGTGAGTCTTCAGACACTCGACGTAATAAGAAGTGCATTTGTATTGCTTTTGTGAGATAGGTTCCATGAAGAATTAAATAAACAAGGTGAACGGTTTCGAGCTTGCCGTCTTGCAGGGCAAAACGGTCTTCGACTTACTGTACTTCAGGTTCTTGCAGCTCTCGACGGCCACCCTTCTTGCCTTCCTTATTCGCACATTTCCTGTTTATCCTTGTTTGTTTCGACCACGATCACATGATCTGATCTCGTTTACTTACCCAAGTACAAGCCGCGGCTCGACCCTAACCGAGAACTCTCTTAGGACCCAGATCCCTACCGAGAGTCTCACTTCCACAACTCTTCTCCTGACTTCCACATTGCAGACATGGGCTCTCACAAGTCGAGCAAAACGAATCGCACACAGAACCAAGTGTCTAAATCGGCTCCATCCTCGAAGACTCGAAAGTTGGAATCTCTCAAAGGCTCTTCCAATGAGAATGGCCAGAGGGTAGTGAATGTGCGCATCTCGTCGTTGGTATTTTTTGGCTGTCTGCTAATACGGGGAACAATACTCGAGGAAGCCATTGGCAAACCTGAGCAATCAGAATGAAGTGCCTGAATCGACTCCGAGTCCATCCCTGGAGACTCGAAACCCAAGCCCGCCGAACTTGAAGCTTGGTTCAGAGTTCATCAAAGGATCTTTCAAGAAAGACGGCCAGAAAGTAATGGGGGTACGCCTCTTCGTGATTTTCTTGACTTTCTTTCACTGATTGAGTGATTACTGGGGAATCATAGGTGAGGAAGCCACTCACGAGCGATCGGCAAGTCTCAAAACGCCGTCGATCCTCTTCATCCGAGAAGTATAAAGTGGCAAGAAAGGCGCGTTTTCCTCGAAGTCAGGTCTCACTCAGACGACAAGTCTTGGAAAAAGCACTGAAAGCCAAACTCGCTATGAAGTACATCGACAGCTCCTCCTCCCCTATCACCTCCCCCACCTCCCCCACCTTCTCATCGTCTCTCTCCTCCACCCTGACCTCTCCCAACCCCTTCGACGGCGACATGGGTATAACTCGTGCCACTCAGGCTGTGGTGGCGCCCAGTGCCACTCCCTCTTCTCATACTGACTGCCGACTGGAAATCACCTCGTTGGGAAATCAAGCCTTGGACGTTCGCTCTACTGATGCTAATGGGCCTCCCAGTCTCGACGATGAGAACACACCGGGTAAGCAAAAAATTGGAACATTCAAATTGAATATGCTCTCATTATTACGGACTGTGCGTTGGCAGGTGAGTTAATGGGCGATCTGCAAGCCCGCGTTGTCCAGGACCAGTTACAGTCGGCTGTGGACACCCCTAGTCCGGGTGAAGTCACTAGCAGTGGCGAGCACACTGACGTACTCGTTCCCCGTCTCGACTCGGATACCGTTGAGAAAGATGCCAATAGTATCAATGTCCCCATTACCGAACGTGTCGACACCCTCGACACCCATCTTGACACCGTGATTCAAGACGTGAATAGTGTCATTGAACCCATTAGCGAGCGTATCGATACTCTCGTCGCGCCTGTTGACACTGTCAGCCAAGATGTAAACAATGTCAATACCTCTATCACGGAAGGCCTCGACACCATCGTCCAAGAAGTGAAAAATATCAGTCTCCGCGCCTCCGATCGCCCTATGTCACTCACTCAAGCGGTCACCAACCACGGCAATCGCATCGACGTCCTTTCTACGCATCTTCAGACCATTGAGGAGCATGTTGGCGGGGCGGAAAGGCGCGTTGGCAATGTTACCACGGATAATTGTGAGCAAAAATCTCCGCAAAATCAGGGGGCTCTTAATGTCCCCGTCGTTCAAGAAACAAGCGAGCCGTCTCGTGACGTCGCTCTCAAGTTGTATCGCGCGGATAACGCCATGCAGATCATATTGCACACGTTGGTTGTCTTCATGGTGGGATTGATATGTGCTATGTTCTTTGTCTGAGCTGTGACGAATTCAGTAGCTCTGTTCTCGCTTTCTATCATGTTGTACTTGTACAGTAGTGTTTTTGAGCGCAGTCGCGAAGAATGTTTCATATACCACGTGACCGTGTCGACGACACCCAATAAGGACACACAATTTCCAGAGAAGCTCTTTGGAAGCTCTGAGTCTCTAAACTTCAATGTGACTATCGGCGCAACGACCGGCATCTGTTCGAGTTTGATTGTTACCTATTGGATGTAAGCGTTGATCTTTGTTAGAGGATAGTGGTATGGTTGAACATACCCATTAGGAATTGTTGGTAGCCCGTCTTGACCTTGAGTCGACTTGTTACTCCCAGTCCGAGCCCGCTACCAAGCTTTCGTCATGTGCAATATTCCACGCCGAGTCGGGCGCGCTTCAAAATGCGAATCGGCCCTGCGCAGCCGTCCACTCATCCAGTGCTTCGGTCAAGTTAAGTCAAGTACGCGGCAAGTAGTGTCGAAGCCGGGCAAATCAGATTCAGGACCAGAGCCCCGGCCCCCGAGACCTGTCGTATGAGTACGGTCACGCGACGGACATATCGTGAGATCTCAGTCTGAGTCTACTAAGTAGTCAGTAGAGCGATGCAGTTCTTCACCTATGAATCTATGATTAGGTATACACTCCCAGCCCTGGCCGGGTATACCGTATCACTCTCCGTCGCCATCTGTGAGAGAATTCCAGAGATCGGCCCGGGACTCAGGCTCACCTTTAGAATCGGGGAGTTGAAACGGTTGCTGTACAGTGTAATGTATGCAAGTTCTACCGATCAATATTCAAACGAGAGCACCGTTTCGTGAGAGGGGAGGACTTACTTGTTCCGTTGGTTTTTTACTTGGACGGGCTGTAATCACCGACTCGGAAGGGTTAGTGTGCCTTGTCAACAGGGTTGATGTGGAGAGAATAGAAACTAGAGGGATGCCGAACCAAATAGTTCAAGAAGTATTGGACTTACATGATGCACGTTATGTATTGAACGTTAACGAAAAGAGTAAACGAAGCTGACTTACCCGATAGTGAAGAGTTATGAACGGCGCTACGTAGCATGCATTGGTGAAGTTCGAGAGTCCCACGTACAGTCCAAGCGGACCTCAGTCTTGACGCCTGAGGAGGAGAATACGAGACTCGTTCTTCATGCAACGTGCACATTCTAGGAGCACCTTTCGTGAGAATAGAGTACTTACTTATTCCGTTGGTTTTCACTTGGACGGGCTGTCACCACCGACTCGGAAGGATAAGTGAGCCTCTTAAATGGGGTTGATGTGGAGAGAATAGAAACTAAAGTGATGCTGAACCTAGGACTTAAAAAAGTATTGGGCTCACATGATACACGTTATGTATTCAACAGAACGAGTTGAAGAAGCTGACTTGCCGAGAGTCCCACTTACAGTCCAAGCGGAGGAGAATACGAGACTCCCACTCCGACCCCTTTATACAAAGCGCGCATTCTGGTCCGGGAGGGCCTGCTTGAAGTTCTCGCCTTACTTAAACTCACATCTGCGGTCAACTCAAAGTCTCAAAATGCGGAGATCGAGCTGAGAGTGCGTGTCTGCAGGCCTATAGTAGGAGGACAATGCTGTCAAAGTCAAAGACTGTATGGTAGCGACTCGGAGGGTATAAGTGCGGTCCTTGATCTCGAGTATGGCAGAGCCGGATTCGTCTAGTCCAGAGATGTCTTTACCTAGTTCAAACTTCACCGTGTATGGCGTTTTAATAGTGAGTACTTACTTAGGTACTGTCGGCACCTGACCAGTTTTAGTACTATCGCCAACGCAACGAGACGAATAAGGGATTTCACATACCTCAAATCTCGAGTCAAGTCCTTCAAGATCAAACTCCAGTACTCTACCAGCAGACGTCTGCCTGTCTGCCTCTTTTGTCGAGGTTAAACTCAACGTTTAGCGTGGTACAGATAGTACTAGTTAGTATGGGGTTGAGGTGGTGAACCCATTAAATTATCTGAACTCGTTATAGTCAGTTGCTTGTCGAACGTCGAACGTTGAACGGTAGAGCGTATTGTGTGAACTTACTGAGATGTTTGTTGATAAGGCAATCCATGACCCTCAATGTACCACAACCTTGTTGATCAACGGATGGGTCAACGTTGACCTCACGTGACCTGTCCCGGTAAGGCTTAGGCATGTATTCACCGTGTACTACCTGCGAGTGGAGTGTCGTCGATCGCGTCCGTTGACTGCCCGTTGACCATGGCCCCGCGCTGCCGCCCCTGCCAAAATCCGCTGCCGAGAGCCGCATTTGGACTAGCGGCGCCGCGCCGAATATATTGATCGGCCGCCACCGACATCATGGTTCCCTTTTTCGGTAACTGCGATCGCTTACGCGATCGCATCTGCGCGCCCCCGCCCGCCCTTCAGCAAGCCTCAACAACGAGAGCCATTGGTGAGCAACGGTGGACACCTCCACTCTGGTAATGCATATTGAGTCTATTTGGCATACATTGAACTGGTGGGACAAGGAATCGAATTTTTAAGGAAGAAATGAGACCGGAAATTGAATATCAATAGTGAGGGGTTATATTGTACATATATAAGTCTGTAAAATAAGGAGAAATATCGAAAAAATCGATTCAAGCTACTAAACATATACCGGTACCTCCTTGGGACGTCTATAAGCTTCCGTTGTCGAAGAAGACACAGGGAACGCGTACATCGACGCGACGAGCCTTAGGCGCCCGCGCATTATCCGGGGGATTTACCGAGTATTTCGTGTACTGTAGTGTTGACCCCGCTTGCCTTACGCGGGAGGTCAACAGCATAGTCAACAGTGGGGGCTGACTAAGCCCGTTGATCCCACGTATACTCGATGTCTGAGTGTAGAGTCCAGACGTCATCGTGTTCGGAGAGGAGAGGAGAGGAGCATCGAAGATCGATGACGAGTTGACTTTGACTTGTTCGAATTCACCTGGCACGCTCGGGGAAACCGCGTACGTGATAAATATAGCTTCAAGATGAACATAGCTTCAAGATGAAGATTGGACGATGAACGATGGACGTTCGAATCGTCATCGCAGTAGCTCTTTCCTGTCGAACTTGGAGGAAATGATCGATGATCGCCCATATGAATGAAGTAACGTGAGATTTGAGGTGCGTAGAACCGAACAATACGGGGCTTCTCTTCTTCAAAGTCTTTAAAGGAATTACCCATTATGGAGCAGTTCAAGTTGCCCTACGCTGCGAGATGCAAGACGACTTCTATTGCAGGCAAGATCGTACCTCGAAGCTTGCTGGAGTACCTGAGTATACTTGGTGCGTTGAGCCTGCTCGAGCATGCAACCAGCACTGTAACTGTAAGATCGAACGGTAATGGTAATCGGTATGACAGAAATGATGGTCCCTACATGCACTTTTGAACTGACTCGATACCACTGACAACTGAACACTGGACACTGACAGCTCCCGAACGTTAACCTCCATCCGACCTAGAAAGTGGGGGGATGAGTCCGTTCGGCTCGCATCAATGATCATCTTCCGTCTTGCGGAGGCCCGAGGGTCTTTTGGCGATGGATAGTGGCTAGATACAGTTGTGGTAGACGCATCAGGTTGACAATGACAGCTTGACACTGACAGGGCCCGTAGGTATTTTGAGGTTTGGGGTCTATGTATAGTTATTCCAAGTAGACCTGGATTCCGCGCGGCGCGTCATCTGGGCCTATGAATATGAGTTGACAATGATGGTGGCGACAACGTGCAGTGAAATCTTGATATGGTCGTCGCCCTTGTCTGAGTCTCGTACGGTGGTTGGTCATACCTCGTACCAGAGCTGTGTTCTCGGTAAATGCGCGACACCGAGATATCTTAACCGCGACTGAAGTGGACTCAAAAGCATCGCACAACAACGTGTGCAGGCTGTTCACTGCTGTTCAACAACACCAGCCAGGTCCACCCGGAAATCGAGATTAGGTTTTGGGGTGAGTATACGCAATGATCATGGAACGCGATATTGAATGAATATGATTGCCCCACAAGGCTGTCCACTGTACTTACATACCTTGAGGAGCCTTGATGTATTTAGGCAGCCTGTAACGGTGTTCAAAGGACAAGCTAGTCCAAGCCTTGTCTCAGGCTCTGGATATCGATGTGCGGGAGACAAACACGTTTGAAACGCGCGCTGTGTTACTGTATAATACGTAGACGCGATCCGACTCCGAGAGTCCGAGACTTTGGTTAGTTTTGGGTCAGTCAGCCTGAGGCCTGGAATTCCGAATCGTGACAGATGCTTCCGGCCCGATTTGAGTAAGTTGCAGTACAAAGACGATGGATGGACTTTGATGACCTGCGCTTCCGATAGGCCTGGGGGGTTTGAGCAATCATAATTATAAATGTAGGGTAGAGACGTTATCGATCTCATTTATGGCCCATGTTGGACGGGAAGAAAGGTCGAACGCGCTGATGGCATGGTGTTGTCGTAATAAGGACTAGTGCCACAGGAACATTTCATGACTGAAGATAACGAGGATACAGGACGAAATGTGCTGCTGGCCTTTGCGTACGATCTTCTGGTATGCTTCTGGTATGCTCTTGGAGCAAAGAGAAACCCGTACGATCGCTGCGCCGATGCACGCACCAAGCACGAATAGGCGCTCAAGCTTCCGGGCATGACGGAATGAGCATCGGAACGCGCGAGAGCTGCGCTCGTCCGAATAGAATACCACCCCCCCGCATCAGTCGTGAGGACAGCCATCCGTGAACGGAGGGCTTGTTGCTGTCTTGCACAGATAACAAAACGTGGTGAGCTTAAATCTCCAGGTCGTCGACCGTATATAACAAGGGACAGATAAGAGCACGACGTAAAGCGGCTTCAGGGAAGCAAAGTGCTGGGGTACGGCTTGCAGCAGGCATCCCTTGTGCCCATGATGCGCCAGAGGTATGGCGGCGCGCTGAGACACGAGAGACACGTAGCGCTATCTTGAAGTGCAGAAGATGTTCGAGAGGCGGTGCTGGTCGAGCATCGCCGTGGCCGAAGCGAGAAAACGAAGCAAGGCACATCTTGTTACAATCTCGTTACCTAACCTTCCGACTTTGTGCTGGATGGAGCGTAGTGCGTAGGTAGACAGCTGAGCTCATTTGCACGGTTGTGGAATGGTCTCGAGGGTGTCGACCATTTAATATTCAGACGGACCCCCAAGGCTGCAACCTGCTGGAACTGAGGAGAGTGCCGAACCTCCTTTATGGCCGACGATAGCTGACAGGGGCGGGCGTCTGGGGAGGGCAAGTAGAACCCCGAAGCCGGAGATAAAAGGGCAGACATGGCCGAAAAAGGGAGGGGTGTTTCCTGAAACGGCAGGAGCGGCGGCACCCTCGAGCGGCAGGAAATATTAGGACGAGATCTGGATCTGCGACGAGTGCAACGCCATTTACGGCCGAGTCGCCACAGCGCCGCAGAAATTGAAAGACAATGGGAGACGCCAGGACAAGCGGCATGGTGAAGCGAGGACATCGGGAGGATATCTTAACGGCGACCTGGAGCCCGCCATGCTCGTCCTCCTCTTTCCCCACTGCCCCCAGGTGAGTCCCAATTGCCCCTCCTGCTTTTCCGCAAACCTAACCATCCCGAACAGGCACCCAGGATTGAGGTCATCGCGCGCGAGCTCGTCTTCATCTTCTCGTCGCGGTAGGTCACGCCGCCCTTTTCGTCATTCATACACCGTGCTTATCAACCAGCTTGTCCGGCTCACTTGCAGTTCTCTTCTCCCCCAGCAGCACACATCCCAGCTTGCCCTGCGAAGCCCGCTCCAATGTCCACAACCGTCACCCAGTCCTCTTCCGGCGCCCAGGAATCAGCAAAGGTAGGTTCATGGCTGGCGAAATGTGCCCGAGTCTACTGACACGCTATTCCATCTTCAGCATCGGCCCCCCAGCATCGTCCTTTCCTCCAGCTCTCCGCCCAGCACGCTCTTTCCGGACTCGCGACCGCATTTTGCACGGCGGCACACCACCTATGTGCCCACTTCTCGTCCGATACGGTCTTCGCCTCTCGCAGGGCCGTCGCTTGCACTCGGCCACGACGGTACGCTGACGGGCAGCGACGACTCGCACGGCAGCCACAGCGACGAAGGCAAGAGCAAGCCATCCCGCATCGCGTCCACTCCCGACGTCCCCTCCACGTTCCACTCGCCCCGTTCGTCCTCGGAGGATGACGGCCCGGTCGACCCGAAGAGCGCCTCGTCCCCGACCCTCCTCCCTCCCCTCCCGGCAGCGTCTAAGCTGCACAGATTATCGAGAGGATTTGTCAAGCTTTCGTCGCTGCCTTCGCTGCCCTCGCGGTCGTCGTCCGTTCTCAAGTCTGAGGACTCGAAACGCATGCCCGAAGAGTCGAGACGCACGCTGCCCGTCCCCGAGCCTCCGGTGTGGGCTTTGCCGTCGGCGAAAACAGTGCGCACGCCGTCCGTGTCATCAACGGGCTCAAACCGCCGTTCGATATTATTATCTCCCACTACGCCGGTCACCGCTCCCCCCACGACAACAGTCTACCCTGCAACACCCGTTCGCCGTCCTACCACCGCGTCTAGCTCCAAGTCCTTGCCGGGAAACATCAATCGTCGGTCTTCTACTTACGGCGCCAGACCAGCTTCAATTTATAACTCTCGTGACCCCGAACTCAATTGGCTGTCGACGGCCGCCCCGCCCAAGTTCTCTCGGCAGAGCTTGAAGGCGGAGGGCGTCGTTATGCCCATCTCGGCAAAGGATCCCAAGTTCACCAATAGGCGGTCCGTCATTATTCAGCCCACCTCCCCGGCGATAGCACATATCAATGGGAACGATACGAAGGGCAAGTCTCGGGAGACGTTGGCTCTCCCGTCGCGTAGCGTCTCTCGTGCCAGCTCGATGGTCTCTATTGGCTCTGTCGCGTCCGAGATGAGCACGATTGTCCCGAACGGGTCTTTGCGCGTCGGCGGGTTCGGTGCTTCGTCGAGTTCGATAGATAGCACGCTGTCCACATTACCTCCTGCGACGCCCGCACTCTCACTCAGCCGTACGAGCAGCGTCACTTCTGCAGATGAGATGAGACCTGTAAAGGGCATGCAGTCCTCGCTTGTGATGGAGCTCCGAGTGAACGACGTTCAGGTTGAGGTGATGGGGAAAGGGAAAGCGGACGCGCGGTCTAGCAAGTTGGACTCGAAGGAGAACGGGAAGGGGAATAGTAACGTGAAGAAAACCCTGGACGGCACGATTCAACGTGGACGTGGGACTATCAAACGTGCTTGGAAACGTGTGGTTGGTACCGTTTCTGTGAAGGCGTAAATGCTTTCCCCTTTGTCTTTAGCTATCATCCTTCTCCGGACAATCTGTCAGGGCCTTGTCCTTGCTCGCGTTATGTCTTGTTTTCTTCCCTGGGCACTTCCCTTGCACGAAACGACACGAAGGACTCTTTAACATTCTCATCCTCGAACAAACTTCCTATGGAATCTTGTATGATACTACAACACAGCCTATACCATCCCCCTCCGCAAACTCTTAAATCTTATTCTACACCCTTCACATTTTTTTTCATGCGGGTGCTTGTTTCTTGTTCCTTTGCAGTGTTCAAACATCTTTCGTCTCTTCATTCGCATACCGCATTAATGGTTGTTTTTCTTGCTTGCATCCTCATCTACATCACTCACATTTCTTCACGAAACTAACTCTGGGTCTTGGTTGCTCTTTGTCTCGTTTATAATCTTATTGATAGAGCATTTACTTATGATTCTTTACCCTTTTACCCTTCCGTATCCTTTTCTCGCCTCTTCCAATTCCAATTTGTTCTCAATTGACGTTCTTCCCATTTTTTCAGTTTACTTATATTCCCCAACGTCTTGCACCATCTTGAGACTATTAGCCATTAGCCACACACTCCTTGTTGTCTGTCGCCCTTCATGATATCTCTTCTCTTCCCCCCTTTTTTTTGCATTGATGACTGTAACTTTGTAGATGACCCCCCGCCGCACAGGCAGTGATTTGCTGAAATGGAACCGTGAATATTTAAATGTCCGTAACATCCATACTAGTACAGTTGGTGAAGAACACTTGGGTCGTTGTTATCTTGCGTCCTTCCTTCATCAAGCTTTTTTCCTTCGTTAACCGTAACGTCTCCTTCGACCTCGGGAACGAAGTGGGCGCTCGTTTGACACGCGTCGCGCTCACGTGAGCGTCGTTCGTTTTCCAGTAATCCTACCGTCTCACCCTCGTCTCACCGTCTCGCTTACTCTGACTTTTTGTCCTCTGACTCGTCTCTATAGCCTTAGCTCCGTAACCTCTCCGACTTCCAAGCAACAGGAAATTAAGACATTGTATGTAGGTGAAAAGTGAGTCCATATCAGTATGAAGTGTTCACTAACCCGGCGGACGTAATGGCTCATTGGGCTCGGGCTCGGGCTACCCCGGGCGCCCGTTATTCGTACCGTACCAGAATAGACCAGAATGAGCTTCTCTTGCGTTTCTACGGGGTACTCGTAGAGTTCGCTATGTTCATACTCTCTATTGTCTAATGGTGTAGGTCAGTACGCGAAGCGATTCTCGCACGGGCATATATTCGACACTATTCACAGCAGATTTCCATCATCAATATTCCGAGTCGAAGCAGTAAGTATGTTGGTCAATCATCACTGGCACAGCCGATCTACCTCACTGCCAAGTCTGGCCTTTTGGACTGCAAGTCGTCCCTTCGGATCTGCGTTGTGGATTTTCCGGGGTCATTGCTAAGTTGGTGGTTTCTACAGTGTTAGAGACCAACGAGGGATACTTAGACTCGGAGGAGGAACTGCGCATTTCCATCCTGGAATGTGTTGCTGAACGTTGAGGCCTGGAGTCTGAGGTCGCATGCATAGTCTCCAACTGGTACCTCTGAAGCAACTTTTTGGATTCGCAGGGATCTTTTATTTGGTTCCGTCGACATGGATCACAGCGTCTGCCCGGGGCCGATCGTAACCAGCTAGCCCCGATTACCAGCCGACTTTCAATGAACCTTGGACTCGGCTACATGCTGCGTTCTGGGGGAAACCCGAGGTGGCCTCAAAATGCCAAGGGTAATCACGACCAACCATACTCAGGCTGGAATATTTCTGCAGCCTTCAAACGTTCTACACTACGATCACGAGAACTGTGACGAACTATCCGTGTTGCCAATTATGCGACTCATCCAGGCGAATGCATTGTGTGTAAGTGCAAATCACGAGTCGACGAAGCTCTCTGACAGGGGATGGGATGCCATCGCAGTCTTTGGCAATACTCTATGCGTCTTCCGCGCTGCGGCCGCCATGGATGGTCACAGTCTGCGAGAGGTTGCGCAAGGATCAGGCACCAGCGAGGGATGGTTTGAGGCGTTATGCGGCGGCCGGTGTGGTTATGAAAACTGCATAGACACCTCACTGGCAGTTGAGCTTTCCTTCAAGACTCGAGTTTGGCCGAGGTGACCTACCTATTCTGTTTCACGACTCTGGACGTTGTCCCAGAATTGGAGGTGAATCTTCTAGATGTTTTGTTCCGGTGATGTACATTGACTCGGATCATTGCATTGTTCATGCATTCGAGGCTTTGACTAATAAGTCTTAGTATGTAAGTGGATACTGCTGGCAGTGGGCTCCAGTGGGCCGAATGTTCTCGTTGCGTAATGGTCTCTGTACTTATGACATTGTTCCACTTTCAGAGTGAACCTTTACGGCTACGTAGCAAGGATGCAGACAGTAGAATGCCAAGTAAGTAACTACATGTGTTCATGTGTTCTCCGTACTGATGAATCGGTGTAAGGTTCAGATACACAGTTGGTTACCGAAACCCCCTTGGATGTGTGTCACATCAAAGCAATGTAGGACCAGGTACGCGCATCAACATTCAAGTTAGACATTGACGGTGACATTCAGTCAGACGTGAACACAAAAGACAGTTCCTCAGTTACGCTGCAGCATACGATGTCTGTCACTGCCGTACTGGTTGACAGACTCGAGTCGGAGGCATGGGCTACTGATTTTCAAGTTACACTGTTCTTGTCATACCGAGCATGCCCACATCGCCCTGGAGAAATCACCGTGCGCCTCCTTTGTAATTCAGGTCTGTCAACACACTGGCAGCAACCATGAGCGCATGAGCATACGATCATTCGCAAGAATTGTTCACAGCGCTTGTCTATCAGAACGACCTCACAATTCCAGCATTCGATGCAGACATCTTTGCCCGGGTCTCACTGGTTTCTCGGAGGAGTGGCTAGTTTTAGATGTCCTCCTTAATTTCAGCAGTCAAGGTGATGACGCAAATCCCCTTTGGCATAACAAGGTTGAGGGCCATAAAAGGGACCCGCTCGTCGTGCTTGCTCCTCAGCTGGTCTCTACTCTTTCATTCTCAAAAGGTATTGAGTCTCAGTGCTGGTCGGTGCGTAGTCTGTACCAAACTTAGTCCTCGTTATCACAAAACTGACCACAGTCAATGTCAATGTTTAGCCTGACTCAAGACATTCATTTGCCTTTTTACGACTCCAAGCACGTTCAAGTTTACGCTACATACATCTCTCCAGTTCCCCCACCTCAACATGCGGCTTTCGTCCGTCTACCTTGTCGCTCTCGCCTCCGTGGCCGCTCCTGCTGCCTTGGGCATACCACTTGGTACCAGGGATGTCATGGCAGACGTCTCCCTCATCGACTCAGATTCTCATGTCGTCCAGCGTCTCGATGACACCACTAAAAGCGTTGGCCAAATCGCTCATACAACGCAACATTATAAGCGTGTGGGTGGATCATCGAGTTCTGGAGGGAACCATGGTTCAGGTGGCTCGGGCTCGGGCTCGGGCTCAGGTGGATCAGGGAATGGTCAACAATCAGTGAAGCTTGACTTTGCGAAGAGCGGAAGCAAGAACAGACCAAATATGCAACAGTCAGACCTCAACGATGTCCAGCAATACATGAACGACAATGTCCACAGGTTCCGAGACATTGACCACCAGGTCATAACGTAAGTAAACTACTTGTTTCGATGAGCTACTGGACTAAGCTTCAGATTATAGGCAGGGCACTCACAACAGCACCAGCATGAATGGCCTATACCATATCAGCACTTCTGGATACTCTGGCGGTGTCGCACGAACAGGTAGCCATGTTCCAACGGGTTACGCCAATGACCGCCAAGGAGGCGAGACATGGCCGCATGACCCGAACCAAGAAAGGGCCAGTAAATGGTGAGTGTCTCCTACCACTTCTAGATATCTAGATGCCCATCATTGCTATATGCTGAGCATAACTATTAGGAATACCATCCAGCAAGCAGACCCTCGTGCAGGTGGCCAGGAGAGCAGGCAATTTGTGCCCAGGCCAGGTGCTGAAGTACCTAAGGCTCTTGGCTATGACCAACGCCGCTATGGGCAAGGGGTGCATTCCAATCAACGGGATGACGCTACTTATCCCGCTAATGATGATCCTCATAACCCTGACAACATTCGCAAGCAGCAACGTATACTCGCAGCTCAGGCCCGGGTTCGGGAAGCTGGCCACCAACAGCAACCTAATGCTTATGATACTTATGCCCGAAACAATCGTGGCGGTTCAAGCAATCAAGGTGGTTACCAGGATCCCTATGGTCGTGATACTCGTGGTGGTTCGAGCGGTCAAGGTGGTTATCAGGATCCCTATGGTCGTGATACTCGTGGTGGTTCTAGCGGTCAAGGTGGTTATCAGGATCCTTATGCTCGCGATCGTCGTGGTGGTTCTAGCGGTCAAGGTGGTTATCAGGATCCTTATGCTCGCGATCGTCGTGGTGGTTCTAGCGGTCAAGGTGGCCAAGATCCATACGCTCGTGATCGTCGTGGCGGCTCGAGCGGCCAAGGTGGTGGTTATCAGGGTGGCCAGAGTGGCGGGAGCCGTCGTTACGGTAGTTAGAGGCGGGTAGAACGTAGAGAAAATACAGTACTTGGCAACTCTCCTTCAAATCAACAAGACTTATACAGTGCCTTTCGAGATGATCCCGAGCATGTCAACACGGATGTCTTTCAGGAGTTGATTTGTGGTATTGCGCACTACAACAGCAGCTATGCGGAATAGACACGAGAGAAGGCGAGACATCCAGAATCGATGGTCAAACAGATCAATGAGCAAGGGGCACTCCGTCGAAGCTGTTCTTCAAGACCGGATACATGGATGAAATGCATTCTGAGAGATATTAGGACCAAAGCATGTAATGTATTGGTATAGTTGAAGAAGTCGACAAGAGAGAACGGGCATTTCCAAAGCGGTTCGAAAGCTGAGGGCGATGGATGTCCAGCTATTCTCGTCGATAGAGACACGAGAGACATATATAGGATCGAGTGACTGTTCCTGGTCGCGAATAATGAACGAGACCTCGTAGGTGCAAGCCGAACGATATAGGGAGTGACGAGACGAGTAGCTTGAACCGAGCATCTCTGGGATTAAGAACGTCTTTGCGACGTCTCAGTGTCAGCCTTCGTCGTACGGCAAGTGCGCGATACAAAACGTACATCTATTTAGACGTCAAGCACCACATTCGTCAAAGGGTTCGATCAACATTTGTAACGCCGTCGACACCTAGTCGACACTCAATTTGCCAGCAGCGCGAGTCGATCGGTTTTCACCGCGGCCGGGTCTAATGCATAGTTCACTATATATGTTGTACCAAGGCCAGTGGATGGCGGTGCGTTCGGAGGCGTCCTGCGCAGATGAGAGAGACCCATATCTCGAGTTCGCGATTTTCCAGATGACCAGGCGCTTGCGCCACGCAGGCTATATACTCGAAGTAATTGCAGCAAAAGAGGGTCGCGAATTGCTGTCAATGAAGCCAGAGCTCGTGAAAGTCTGCGACAACGCGACGAAGTGCGCGTCCCCACAACACATACAGCAAGCGCCCACGCCATGAAGCTACTGAACGCCATCAATATCGATTCCTACTCACCTCCTTCGCCTATTTCAGGAATTCTTCAAGATCCAGTGATTCCCATACGTCCCATGTACCCCCTGCAAAGTTTTCCTCCCAATAACATCTCAAAACCTAGGAAGCTACACGAAATATGTTCGATGAAGAGGGGGCTGTAAGGACCGTTTTCGCAGGTAATACTGCAACCATAGTGCAGCGGTTATGGGCTGCCACCTGTGATTCGTGCGCGCTTGAGGCTGGGTTCGATCCCCGGCCTTGCGATATTCCCCGCGTTCTATACTCGTTGGGCGAGTAAGTGGCCTCTGGCTGCGAGAAGCCCGGTGTGAGTGGACTGAGAGTATAACCTACTCAGAGTGGGGAGTACAGCTGGTTGCACCTATGTTTTTGATCATTTTTCTCATTCACATGTGTATAGTACAGGGTATGCTTGGGGCGGCTTCGGAATGGATTGTTTGATCACTGTCAAAGGGGAATTCAGTAGAAAACATGCCAACCACGTCGGAGACTCACAGGAGAGTACGGATAACGCATGCGCAGATTGCGTAGAGGCAAGCCTGTATCAGTAAGATAACATCTTCCGTCAGGACGAGGGGCTCGCTTCGGTCCCCTTTGCCACATTATGCTTCGTCCGCTCGAGGGGTTTTAGCAGTACTTTGTATGGTGTAAGCAATTCCAAGGCACAGACAAACACTTGAGATGAACCGTGGCTGAGACGATGCCCTAAGATGTCACGTGCTGTGGACGCGTCGAGTGGCGCGGTTCAATTGGAAGAGACCTCGCCGCTCGGTCGGACTGGAAAAGACGTAACTCACCCAAACCTGCACCTATCCCACTGATGTTATCAGTCCAAGGAAAGAGTTCAGATATCCTGTATATGAAACTTGGTTGGTTGAAATTCATCGAGAGATGCTCGAGTTATAGAAGAATTGAATATTTCAGCTATTTTTCGTGAATTGCGCCGTACGTTTGTACTTGTTTGTTCGGGGAGTTCACCCCCTATAGCCGGTGAATGCTCGCTACGCCCCAGTGGGAATTGACTACAGCCGGGTACAGTGCTTTGCATATGATCGTGCCGGTTGCACTCGCACGAAGTTGTTTGTACGAGCCAAATAGTCACAGCGGGTCACAGCGGGGTCACAGGAGGGTCACTCGTTTCCGTTACAATTAGTTTTGAGTTGTACAACCATCCAAATCCGACGACGTTCATTCTGAACATGCCAGTAATTGCTACAGACACTACGGTTGCGAGCGCGGTGGAAGCATTGCAGGTACATGTACAAGGTACATACCAAGATCTCAAGTTCGTTCTCGACGCGCTGCGCTGTGACACACCCAAAAGAGGTATCTGTGATATCGGACCGGTCGGGCCTGTCACTGTTTGGCAGACACAAACAACTTCGTGCCCAATGCAACCGGCACGATCATATGCAAAGCACTGTACACGCACTTACAGGAAAGATAACTTCTTGTACAGAACTGTAACAAGCTGCAACCAGCTGTAAATTTTACCCATCGAAGCGTCTAAATTACAGCCCGATGCTAGCAGTTACATGGTATTCTCGGTTTTGTACACGCATATACAGTCCAGTGCATGATTAATTGATTGCTTCATTTCAGTTTATATTTCACTTTTCACATTTAAATTTGAATATAATGATATTTGTTTTCTATTTACAGTTCACTACATGTGCATACAGGGTCGGATGTACAAAAGTTGATACCAAGTTCACTGTACCTTCCTGCGAACATACCCCCCCCCCCCCCGGCTGCGCCGCCGCCCTGCCTGCTGTGTCAGTCGAACGAGAGGATTGCATGTGTGAACTTGACCTAGCACCGGATAGTCAGCACTAAAGAAGCAAGGCGGCGGGACCACGACGAACCTGGTATCATGCGACTTGGTGGTGGCAATCCTCCACCCTCGCAATGAAGTGGGATCTTTGGCCTGTACACAACAGACACACGCATAGGGTACACACCGGTAACTTGAAGCCATGCAGGAAAGCATATGCTCACCTTGACTACGCGACTAACCTCAGGCTATTTTCATGTCGGCGAATGTCGTAGTAGGGGGAGGGGGGGATCACATGATTCAGAGCGATGTAGATAACAAGGACAGTGTTTATGTCCGTCGTCCATCGAGAGGGGCTCGGGCACTTAATATTTAATGAAGATCACTTACCACTACAGTACGGAGGCGGCGGGTGTCAACGCGATTGGCAATGCACGCAGCGTGCCGCGTTGATGCTGCGCGAGATTGAGTCGCCGCTCATGTTGTGCCCACCACGCTCGCGATTAATTGGAAGTACTATGTAAGAACTCACTGTAGTAATTGCTCGAGAGCTAACCTAGCTGGCGGGCGGGCGGGTGAGTAGAGACAGCGCGACACAATGGGGACATGGTGGAAGACAGTCAAGGTGGTGGAGGGCAAACAGACATCGACGCGAAATCCAAGCGAGATCTCTGGCGTAGGCGCTGGAGAAAAAACAGAGCGATTCGTTTTTTTTCACCTCAAGAACTGAAAAAAATGAAAAGTTGAAATTTGAAGTAACGATATCGACGAGCAAAAAGGGTCGGCTGTACGTGCATGGAAAGGGATGTAAAAACGCGGGCGTCTCACGTTTACCCGTGTAGAGGCGTGTACCCGGATGTAGTCAGTTCCCACTGGGGCTACGCTCGCAATCAGTAAGATGTGTTCACGACGATGGTCAGAATGAGCACAGGGATGTGCGACATATGGAAAATCCTGCGCCGGGGGGAAGGGGCATATGGGTGACGGAAGGGAGGTTGGCAAGAGAAATAAACGTACTACGCATGTCAATCAATCCTTCCGACCCGCATGAGCTATGAGAGGCTTGAATACAGCACCAAATGAATACACCAGTGCCAGGACAGTACAGGGCGAGATAATTCGGACTCGACAAGTAGTGGTCGTCACAATGTTTCCGCTCCGGGTCGGCTTGACATTCCTCAGTTGTGCCAACAAAAGCTCGATGTAAGAACAAATTGATTCAATTGAGCCTTGAGACTTCAAGCTTCAGCAAGGAGCGATAGGGATTTCTTTCTATACACGCGATGGCACGGTTGTAAGTACTTACTTGTCAACCTACCTTTTTTCCGTCGATGAACTTGGAAGCTCTTCATGCTTACCTATTGTACTGTTCAGTATGCACTTCAGATGGCCGAACAAGTTACTATGATTTGCGGCACCTTTGCCCCAGGCTGCCACTCGCGGTCGCGTGGAGAAAGGGCACAGGAATTGAGCCACGTGGGCGCCATGTTTCTCACGCTCGACCACGCCGCCGGGGACGTCGAGGTCGTGGCGCTCGTCGAGCAGCTTGTTCCCAACGTCTTCGGCAGCGCCCTCGCAGCGCCCCCGACATCGCACACGACGACGACGAACGACCCCAACAACGGTGCAAATAGCGTCAGGCCTGGCTGTCTGATCCTTGCTGTGCAGCCATCTTCGCGGTTCGTCTGGTTGACTCAGGTTGAGAACATTTGGTTGAGAATATCCCCCGGTCTGGTTCACAGTGGGTTTAGATCGCTCACGACACGCAGAAACGATCTAGAGACGAGCGTTTTCAGTCCGTATCTGTTGTTTGACTGTTGACTGTTTCTGTCCATTCGGCACGTGTGGCCTTAGTGCTCCCGCGACCTCTTCTTCGCACTTCTTCCTTCCCCCCTGTTGCTGCTCGCACGACGGCCTCGCGATCACTTACTCGACGGCTATGCACTCCTCCAACTCGTTGTCCCCGTCTTTTGCCTCTGCTACTCGCTTCCCATCTGGGGGCCAGCTGAGGAGGAGAAGCGTCGACGTCGGTGGTCTTGCCCTCGCTTTGAAGGACCATTCACTTGGCCATGGCTGGGGTGGCTGGGAGGAAGGAGAAACCGGCGAGACAAGGTGAGTATCTTGATGGCGGTCCATTCGTCCATCCCACTCAATTCGCCTCTCCCTCTTCTCTGCAGATATGCTGAAAACTTGATCGATGTCCGGGAACACACGGAAATGGTGGTCAAGTTTGAAGACTTTCCAACGTCGGTGTCTTTGTCTATACTCACACCCTGAATCTCTCTAACTGTCGGTCATCTCTTCCACGCAGTGATGTCCCGCTACTAGACCCACCGACGCGGACAAGACTGATCGCGTCGCTTTCGTCCTGGAGATTCGAGCCTCAATCGCTCTCACCCGACGAAGTTCTATCATGTGCATACATCCTGTTCGAGGCGATATACACCATCGAGGGAATGTACGAGCAAGTGGGCGTCCCACTCTGTACGTCTATCTTCGTTCGAATGCGTCCTTTATCTCATCCGGATTCCAGCACAATTACCACCGTTTCTCAATCTGTTGCAATGTATCTACCGTCGCTCAAACTCTTACCACAACTTCGAGCACGCTCTCGACGTCTTCCAAGCTGTGTATTGCATACTACGATGGGAAAACGTAGTCCCTCCTCTCGATATACTTCTTTCCGCGCCACCCTCTCCCTCCAACATCGACAACCCCATTCCTGTATCAGACATTCCGAGGACATGGCAGAGACCTCCTGCCGAAGATCCTCATTCGTTGATCCAACGGCTGACAAACGCAGACATCTTCGCACTGTGCATCGCTGCTGTCGGGCACGATGTCGGGCATCCGGGCTTGACGAATGCGTTCTTGGTGAGTCCCGTTTCCCTCTTCACTTCCGAGGTGTGCTGGTCCCTGTTGACCCATTACCTCGAATATTCATCTTATGCCATGACATGATGTCCGGTACGTGTTCTGACTATGTAATAGAAAAATGCGCAAACGCCATTGGCGGTCGTCTATGAAGACAAATCCGTGCTCGAGCAAATGCATTCGTTATTGATGCTTCAGGTATACCGCTCGCCTTTTTAGACATCCTTGGTCGATATTAATATAACTCTAATCTTCATGGTTAATACCATATTGTCTTTACTCGTAGGTGATGCGACATACTGGTTTAGGTTCCCTCATCAGTCCATGTGCTTCGACTCCTTCACCAAACCCTTCCGCCTCACCTTTTTCACCAGACCCTCAACCCACTTCTCAGACTCACACGAAATCATTCATCCCTGCCAACCTGACTTCGTCGGAACATCACTCTGATCCACCATTATCGCAAGCTTCCAGCGATAATGTTAAAATCCCTGCTCTCTCATCGCCTGCATCCTCTTCTACTTCAACATCCTCTCCCTCCACAACGACAATACCTCCCGGTTCTTCCGCATCTTCGTCGACACGCGTACCTCCCACTCATCCTCCACCGAATTTCAAGAAACTCCTGTTATTGACCGTTCTCTCCACGGATATGAGCGTGCATGACGAATTTATGCAACAATTTGACGCCCTTATTAGGAAGGAGGAACGAAGGCGCGGCGCGGCGAATAGTAGCGGTGGTGGTGGACTCGAACAGGAGACAGAAGATGAGAAGTTCAGAACGAAGGTTCTGGTCTGTCAAGCTTTGATCAAGTGTACTGATATCAGTAATCCGGTATGTCGTTCTCGATCTAATATCGCGTATGGGTTCCTGAGCACACACATAGGCTCGACCGTATCTCGTCTCGCAGCGTTGGGCGGCTGCTCTCTCGCATGAGTGGTCCTCCCAGCTACAGCTTGAGCGTCATCTTCATCTACCCGCGAGTGTCTATCCTTCGAGCGACGAGCTTGGTCAGGCGAGGGGCCAGGTTTTCTTCATTGAACGCTTTGCAGGACCTTTGTTTGATAGTGTAAAACGAGGGATTCCTGGTACGTCCTTCGTTCGTACTCTAGTCAACGTATCGTCTGATGTCATTGTTCAGAGGTGGGCCGGTTCGCTCGACAATGCAAGGATAACCTTCGAATATGGCAAGACCTCAAGGATAAACTCAGCACACCACCACCTTCCTCTTCGCTTCCCTCTGATCCCGCAACACCCTCTTCAGCTTCCACCTCGTCGACTGCGCAAGGAGATAGAGCCACTCCGTCGCCTAAAACCATCAAAGTCCCTCCTCCATCGTCTGATGTACCCTCTGTCGTTCAAGAGAATAGCGCGACACAACCGCTCTCGCCGACATTCCCTAGTGCGGGAAGACCTTTCCCTGTAGAGTTCTTGAATGCGTTTCCACCGACTTTGCCCAAGTCTTTTCTGCGCGAATCAGATATGGACGCTGAGGGTAGCGACTATCGCTCGATGGGTGATAGTGCGGTCGTTGGCGATGACAATTCATCCAGTCCCGGTGGGAGCGTAGAGTTTTCGTCTGCGAATGGGAGTTTGGGGAGTGATTTGGATTCTGGGTCCGAGGACGGGGAAGGAAGTCAGTACGAGACGTGTGAGAGTGAGTCTGGGTCGGAAGGTGTTTTGATCACTGCATCCGTCGAGTCGGGTGCCCCTGGTTCTTTTGCGTTACGGGCTCCGCCTGCCACTGCGAATGGGTCTTCTCATCGACATCGCCGAACGCGGAGTGGGATATCGACGGCATCCATGAGGTCGAAAGCTCAACTAGGTGCTATGCCGGTATCGCCACTTTCCCCACTTTCCCCTTCTCTGTCCAATTCACATCATCCGCACCCACCCTCTCAGCCAAACTCTCCACATCGGCATGCTCACCATCGACAACACCATCGGGACCCTTCACAAGCGTCCTCTGCTCATTCACGTTCTACCACGCGGACATCATTTACACATAATAGCGTGATGACCTTCAATACTGCGGCTAGTAGTAGTATGCAGGCGTCTGCGTCGGCACTTGTCACGAATGCGACGGACGCGATTAGGAAGGCGTATAAGGCTAGTGTGCGGAAGACAAAATCAACGAGGAGCTTTCATAGGTCGTCGTGGAATCCAAGTCCGGTCGAGTTCAATACTGTAATCAACGGGAGTCGGGAGACGAGTCATAACGCTGACGCGAACGTACCAGCGGAAGAGCCGAAGGTTGTGTCTGCTCCCATCAAGTCTGTTGAGCTCGCCAATGGTCGAAATGAACCTGTACCATCATCAAGTCCCCGGTTGTCGAAGATGTCGTCGACGTCGATTGCAATGATGAAGAGTCGAAGTGCTGATCACGCTCTCAGTGTCTCTTCGGATATTTCGTAGCCGCGATACTTGCGAATCTGACATCCGCCCCCGGCCTGCTGCTATCGGGGCTGACTTGTAATGGACGATCATCATCGCTACGCTCAATTGTCTGTGCTACCCCTTGTTTACGAACGTTGTATTGAACCGAGAAGCATCAGTGTCACGCCCCTCTTGCTGTTTATACATACAATCTTGCTGTATCCTTACTTTCTCCCGTCAACCTCTTTGTGGTCTACCGGTTGTATCCTTTCTCGTCCAAGTTTGGTATCGTGATCTTGTCTTTTCTTTCATCTTCCATCTTCGTATTTGTCTTCTTGTACTGATTGTTTGAATGTTGTTTTTATTTCTCTTTGAGTCTGTCGTTGTTTTCTTTTCTCTGCTTGTGTCTGTATTGTTTTTCTTGCCACTTGCTCGACGAAAAGGGCGAAGAAGTATTATCTCCAAGTTTTTTGAATGATTGCAACTTGCAAGATCACTCTACTGCCGGAATAAAGGCACGAGATATTTGGATCAAGACGTGTTTCATTCGAGGACGGAGCCCAGTATCATCATGCGTGTATGTGTCATCGTGATATAGGGTATATTTGAGTGGCCCTGGTAAACACCTGAATGCCTTAGTTCAAATGTTCAAGGCCTTGATTGGGCATAATAATGACAAGAGGTCCAGAGGCAAATAGACACACCATTGATAGAAACCTCGGAACCGAAAGTGTTACAGCAACATCGAGTGGACATAGAGTCTGAGAGGGCAAGACACTGCCAATTTATGATAGTCCGTGTAAGATAGCAAGTGCACATGCCTCCAGGCTATCGACCGCCATTGATTTCGGATTTTCACGTTTCTTTCGCCTTTCTGGGCAATACCAATGGTTCTGCCTGTCTGACGACCCACTGGATTCTCCTGCGAAGTTTTCTGATTACGAGTGTATACTGTGACATATGATGTTGACACTGAGTGGCCCGAGACTTTGTCCAAACAATAAAACAAATAGTAGCTAATGCCTCATGTAATCAGGTAAAAAGGTCTTGATATCGTGTTCCAAACCGGCAAGTATTTCCCTCGAAGTAATACGATCACGGATATTTATACCCTTGCCATACAGACTGATCATACACTCACACTGGTCCTTGACCGTGAGGTATATGTCGTCCAAGTAAAGAGACAACTTCTCATTCATCTGCTCAATCAGAGACTATGACAGCAGATCGTCAGCACCACTGAAGTATAGACAATAAGGAACACTGCCAGTGACGCACCACTAACTCTTTGCGCTCATAAAGCGCGCTTGCGCAGTACTTTTCCAGATTACTCAAGCTGCCCCGTTGGAAAGTATTGACCAATTGGACATAACTATTGACACTATTGAAGACGCTGCACTTGGAAGCCGGGCTGTGTTCTTGTAGGAGCCCTTCTGCTTGGTATTGGCAGAACCGTCCTGCTAGTTTGATTTTCTCCTGTATACCGCAGACCAGTGAATCACATGAAGGCGTATGATGGAGGGATTATGATTGTGCTTACAACAAGAACACCCGTGGTGTATGGATCCATGGTTCGAGACTTCCTGGTGGCGGGGGGCAGAGTGCAAGGGTTCCGTAGCTCCGGAAAACGTAAGTCAAGTTCTGCAGTGCTCGGTGGTAGCTGTGCCGTGGTTTGTTCCGTCTTGATGTATGGTCCAGAGTATTCAATTTTTGGTACTACCATAGGCTCGTTCATTTCCACCTTCACTGTGCGCGCAACTTGTCTTTCTTGAACGTTGTGGGCGTGTCCGACATGGTGGCTTGAAGTACTAGGCTGGTCGTGCATACTCCGGGATTCTTCGTGTCTCGGTGTACATCCTGTCATTTGACGCAACATGGTAGCTTGATGCTTGTCGTCTGATTCTATCTTCACCATGGTAGGTTGACTGCCTAAAACCGGTACATTGGCAGAAAGCAAAGCTGACACAGCTTGTTGCAGAGTTGCAATGTCTGAGAGGGAACGTAAGGATCCATTCGGTACCTGTGAGGAGGCCAAATCCCCAGATGGTGGTTGCGCTGCCATATTGTTTGTGCTTGAGATTGACTGAACGAAGGAAGTTGAAGGCCTGGGAAGAGATGACTGGGTAATAGTGCAGGAAGAAGTGACAGGAATTAAAGGTGGCAATATGGATGGATGAATGGCCACAATGTGCAGGCTCTTCCAAGTGAAGGTACAGTGGCAATCACATCAGTAAAGTGTCATTGCTACTTAACCTTACTTAAAAGGGCAATTTAAGTAAAATAAGTAGGATTAAGTAGCATTAAAATGCTAAGCCATAAGCATAGCACTTTTTGATGTGAATCTCGAAATTAAGTAAATCTTGATTGTGTATCCATGGACCCAATACTCAAGGGATGGCTATGGTATGTTGTGGGTATACTTTTACATAGATTAGGAGTTGTTTGACCCCCAGGATGTCTCCCTACGATATCCTCCCAAGGTAGGGTATATATGTCAAAACGGAGGCCTAAGTAAGTAAGTACTATAAGACCCTTAAGTAATTGACATTTTACTGATG
>MU275231.1:77387-127349 GCA_022160315.1 Panus rudis PR-1116 ss-1
AGACAGTCATGAGCTGTATGGTCTATAGAAAATAAATAAAAGGTGTAGTATGGCTTTTGTGGTAGTGTTGTTGAGAGAAGCAAATACCAAGTTGCCAGCTCATCCGCAACAAGGGCGCCTAATTTAGGCGCCCGACTCGGAGGCCAAATCAAGAAAATCTCTCGAGGATCGAAAGACGGAGATGAAATGTATTATGTATTTGAATGTATTCTGGGGGGCCATGAATATACATACAGTGGCTACTATATATGTTTGCTCAGAGATATAGAACTAGGCAAAAGGGGGGGTGTTCCATTTTTCATGATTGCCACTGTAGTTGGACCAGGTGGGAAGACCAAGCGTCCACTGCCGTTCTCACACCCGAGCCATACATTCGTGCATTGTACATCATGAGAAACCGGAGGTGGAGCCGTGTAGCCAAGCGATACCTCTTGAACGTATGGTTGTATAGTATCATCTGTGAAACAACATTCAAATTCACTGGCCTCTAGGCTTTACTATGACAATGACTGAGCAGACTTACTAGGAGAATTCAATTGGAGCTCTGCGCGCTCAACATATCCAGGCTGATTCTTCGTCATCAAAAGACCACCTTTATCCGACGGGAACACTCCATTATACCCCACTCTCACCGAGAGATTGTGTTCTCCGCGATAAGTCATGGCGATTCCGATATGGCGAGCATGCTACCAAATTGTGCCATACGGAATCAGACTTGTCTACTGTTGCACATATTGGACCATACAGGGAACACGCACCAGTCGGGTCAGGAGGTCAGCAGTGAAGAACAACACGCCTTCTACCCCTTCGTCGGGGTAGTATTGGGTCATCCCCAGCATTGTGATGTCTCCATTCTCGAGATTCTCGATATAGACATCGAACGGGACATTCAACGGGACACGGAAAAGCTGTGCTCCACTTGTCTGTGTTGTTGTGCAAGCAGATTCCTGGTGTATCCTATTGGCCATTGCACAAATTGTAAGCAAGAAATGGTAGAATTGAGGGTGAGAATCAAGGGTGGTGAAGACGCGTCTTAGAGGGTGCAGGCGTTAGTGATTGAGTGCTGGTTATGGGAGATGATGGGAGGGAGGAAAGCTGAACAGCCATGGTCCGTGCTTTATCAACTGCAGGCTGGGACGTGGCCAGTGGCCACACCCATTGTCCTCCCGAGACTTGCCTTATTCGGCACACAAAGGAGATTTGGCCCTTGTCCCATGGCTGATGTTCATGGCAACGCCATTTGACTTGACAATATTCAGCCGGAGGAACTGTTTCACTGTGGTAAATTACTCACGGCTTGCCACTCATAGTAAGTTCTCACTAGATATCGATGGCAGAGGTTGCGCCAAGTCTTCAGTACATTCTCCCTGCATATGACCGCTGTTCAAGAGTCAATGCATCGCCGCCCGCCGGTGACTCGGCACTTGTCCACGTCCGGGGTGGCTTGACTGAGGGGATGGCTGCTAGGACTTCCGGCCACCTTGTTGTTGGCTGAGAGTAACTTGAAGCTGCCTGATGTGTTGGCTCAACTCTACATGGTATTGAGGATTCAATCGAGGGTGTGAGCCCTTTACGGCGGGATTTGTGTCGCCCAGAAACATTGACTGCTGAATGTATGACTCCCGATTGTGGACTTATACCTATTCGTCATCATGGTGTCGTGCTGCGGAGGTTCAGTCGAGTTCGATACGTACATGGGATTTAGCCGATCTGAGAAACTCGAAGCAATGAATCTTTGAAACCGAGGAAGTAGTATCGAACTGGATTGTGGATGGGGGTTTGATGGTGAGGATGCGATAAGAGCAATACGCCATGGCGTAGTATGTATCTTGAAATAATCATGTAACGTACTGGATCAATACATCGAATCCATGAACCGTCAGAACTACAGAGTTCGGAAACTCATACGATACCCTCTTGAAGCATACTTGCATCATGGCTGGAGCTTAGTCAACGTAGTCAGCAGCTCCATTCCAGCTTTTCGATATGTATCCTTCGTAATCTTCTGCGACACCGGCCCATCCAGAAGAGTTAGCAGCTGTGGGGACTTCGTATCGTATTTCGGCCAAGGCGTATGTTCGGTTTCTACCTTTCCGTTCGGGTCCAGATGGTTCACAAAGTTAATAAGGAAGTCGGTGAGGTCGCCACCTGCGAAGATGGAGTCTACGTCGGAGGCATGAGTCTGATATGGAGAACGAATTTAGACCTCAAATGAAAGACTATCAGAAATACCAATCAAGCATACCGATCCAATGACGGACACTGCCTTGAATCTCTTGCTCACTTGCGGCAAGAACGTTAGTACAGCTCGGGCTAGAAAAACGGCTTAACAAAGGATACTCACGGAATGCCCACGAATCCTGTTTACTGGCTGTATGCTGTAGCAACACCCTTCTTGGAGCTTGAAAAGTGAGATCTCCCAAGATTGCAGCTATACGCTTGAACTGGGGTGTTATGGCGTTCGCGTTGCCGGTATCGAATGGCGAGCCTTGAGTGAGATCAGCTGGGTAGAGCGATAACAATGCGTCAACGTCCGAAGTATGTTGTGCTCCATGAATGAAGTACGTCGTGAGATAATCGCGAAGCTGAGGCTCGGTTCTGTTGTCTTCTGTTTCAGTACACTGGTATGCGGAATGGCGTGACTCTGCAATAAAAGACACACGTTACGTTGGTGCATGGGAGCGCAAACAAAGTACCCTCATCGTCAACATTCTGTGTGTCTTGAATCAGCAATGCATTACAAAACATCATAGTGATAACGTACACCAGCAACAATAGGGATCCTCGCCACGCTTCCCGCTGCCACGAGCTTCTGAGGGTCATCGGGAATGAATTTGCCATCAACGCGTGGTCCCCATGCTACCGACACAGACTAACACATAGCATACGCACGATCAGAGCACAGAATCAGACAATTACAGGGATCTCTTGCGAACCTGATATGCAAGAGTGTCAGGAGATTTGTCGACGGCAGCTTTGAAGGTATCATATGGCACCCCACGGAGGCATTCGAGGGAATCGGAAGAGTTACTACACCCAGTGTCGGAGATCAGAGTGTCGTAATACTTTTGCCCATCGGACATGTCTCCTTGCATGATGGGAAACCCGGATTGCAGGAAAGCTGCTCGGAAGAGCCCTTCGGTGTCCCCGCCGTTCGTAAGCATCTGGAGAGAGGCGGAGACTGCACCCGCGGACTCTCCCCATCTGTCATGAAGAATGTTAGGGACATACATCCAGCCAAGTCTGAGCGCGACTTACATTGTCACCTTTTGGGGGTCTCCACCGAACGCTGAGACATATTTTTGAATCCAACGAAGGGCGAGGCGTTCTATTGACTCGTATAGTCTCAGGTGCAAACTCTACAGCAAAGATTTGAAACTCACGATCGTGCAAAGCCAGGTTACCCAGACCTGTGTCCTTGACTTCTTTGCTTGCGAGAAAGCCAAACGCTGTATCACTGTTGTCAATAAGGGTCCCTATTTTACAGCCTGCAGTCATACCTGACAGTCTGGTGGTCTCAGTAAGGACGCGTTACGACATACGAAGAACCTGTGAGTTCTTACCGATAGTTGAAACTGACGTAGACGATGGGCTCGCGCAGCTCCATGGAGCGATTGACAATCACAGTACCGTCGTAACTTCATTAGCGCAAGCAAAGTCAGTTACCATTAACGAATATGTGTTCGTGCACTCACAGCGACGATGCGCCATACTCGAAACCACCTAAAAGACGTTCAGTGGCTACAGAGTGAACCAGGTTGCACATACTGTATACCTCCATAGAACCACTGTACAATGTCTTCATGAGAGAAGATAACATTCAAACGAGAGGTACTTACCACTGCGACCGGCAATAGAGCACCGTCTCGTATTCCACTGGGTCTTACTACATTTATACTCAGGCCTATCAATGCGATGATGAGTGTGGCATACTCGCTCGTCCTCAATATTGACTTACAATCCTCAGACGTAGTTTGGGGGCTCCTAAGAGCAGTCTGGGTGGAAAGGAAACGGATGGTCTCAGGGGGAAGCAAGCCAGATGGAAGCTCAGAGGTGATAGCTAGCTGTGAACATGCGGGGCCAAATTCAGTTGCGGAATATGTTCGAAGGTATGGATCGTTGGCGACTGGCAAGCGAAGTCGCATGTTTCCGACCCTATATGCACGAATTTAGTGATAATATCTCCACATAGACGAGAGTACACGTACGGTGGTTTGGCAAATGCTATCCCAAGAAAGTGATCAACAACACCGTCAGTGATGCCAGCAAATGTCCCATTGTCTAGAGTTACGGTAGGGGAGCTGATGCGATTTGTGGAGCTACGGAACATCAACGCAACAGCCAAGAGTAAAACCAGCGATGGAAAGAGAGCTGATGAAGACATCATTATGTGAGGGATTCAGGCTAGCAGAACAGGCACTCTGGGTTCAGGAAGCGCGAGAAAAGTGACTATCGGTGCCACGGTGTATTTGAAGGAATCATGCACGCCAACCACGACATGCGTCGCACTCGTACATCAGAAGATGCGGAAGACCTGAAATCAGTACACTTGCTTGAAAGCGGTCACTCGCGGTCGTAGTGTCAGGCGGGCGTGACTCAGACACCGGTGAGCACGGAACAGTTGTCTATTTAACGTGGCACCGCCCCATTCAACTAAACAACATGCGATCAGTCAATACGCTGTAGATGACAATATATGTAATACTGACACTGTCGCGTTGCATTCGGGTTCTGCACTGATGACAATGGGATTGACCATCGACTTGAATGTGGGAACGAGCCAAGTTCCAAACATCGCGAGAGCGAGGTTTGCAAAGCAGGACGCACTGGAATAGATACCACATCCCGCTATAGACGTTTGGGGAAAGGGAAACCTCATTCTACCTCAATACTACTTGGGCGACCTTGCTTCCTTATCACGTGATTACCGATTAGATTGATCTTCAAGGACCGCGGTGTATTCGAGTAGCTCGTCCGCCATGTTGCAATTCCCTCCTCTATCATTTTACATATGACATTCAATCAGAACAAGCGCATCACCTACCTTCAAATCAGACGCAACGAATCAACGTGCACTAATACGACGATTGAGGATAGAGCGGCGATCCTAGTAGATCAAACGGAGCACTGCTCCCACGAACGTCGGTACGAGAAATCAATCCAGCTGTATGCTCGCAGATGAGGCACGACCGCCGGGAGAAGCCAAGGATGGGCAGAGTACCAATCTCTGAAGTCCTGAGAATAGTCTTGGGAGAACCAGGTTCAGTCAATACAAAGTAGTAGAGAAGCTCACCACACGCCGGCGATTACGTTCCAGATAGGGGACCTGTCGTGCATTATTTGACGTCAATGAAGGGCTTCGCGATGGCTGTAGCAGCAGTACTGACCAGATAGACTGGATAGTATAATCTTAGATGCCGGATAGACACCGGATGCTGTGGTAGGATTGTGAGATCGTCGTGGTCCTGCATACAGACTTCAGCGAGGTAACGGCGAGAGCCGCATGGAAGGGCAGGCTACTTACCATTCCGCCCGTAAGCCTTCTACTCCGTCTCATTCATTACATGCTCGATCGGCCGAGACAGGCCTTGGAGGTGGCACGCACGTAACATGCCACACGGACAGCTTGTGTGAAAGATTCACTGCGATTGAGTCATGGTTATTATTCAAACTTGTTGGCTTGGCTTGAATATATCATAGCGGAAGTTTGGCAGTCATAAATTCCTTGCGTTGTGCGCGCACTCCGCACAGACAACGTGAATGCGAAACCGATGAAAGGTAATTTGTTCAGAAAATGCTATGTTCCAAAATAACGTGCGTACCGCTAGCATGCGGGCATCGCCCTTCGTCATACATATCAGCCTGTATAATGAGCCGATACCTGCAGGTCTTCCTCTTGAAGCGGTGTCAGAAAGTCTGTTTGCTACCGTGAACGGCACAAATTATCCCAGCATGCTGAGACCGGTCCGCAAGAGAAGAGTATTTGTAGTCTTGGCCGGCATATCCCCTGCATGTGCACGGAGCCCGAGAGATCGATAGCACGGCATCCGCAAAAAGTACGATATATCGCAGTCAATCAGTCATAGGCTGGACAAACGTTAACGGAGAAGACATGAACGTTGCGTACGTGAGTTCTGTACCTATATTGGTCGCGTAATCATGCGATGTAGGACGCTTCGCTGCTAACTCCGTTCATCGTACATTCGCACGAGGATATCCCGTGGTCTGTAAGTTCCCGAGAAGTGTCTAGGGAAGGAACGGTTCCGTCGGAGGCTCATACCCTCAAGACACATATATATCGTATATTGTGGATTAACCCGGCCATACTACCGACTCTCCGAGAAGTGTTCCTTTGAGACAGTGGAAGATTTGTTGATGAAGGAAACAATCCAGCGTTCCAATCGGGGATACTGCAATTACACGTCCTTGTCAGGTGTGAGAGCACCGGTATGATTTCGATCCTGGGTTAAAGAATTCAGAATAGACCACGCATGGTTGGGAACTGTGACCTCAAGATAGACCCAACGCACCGATGTGAGTTTGTATGGAGTTGGGCCAGTTGGCTTGGCACTCGCCGGCGAAATCCTCGTCCACCAAGCGCGGCCCTCAAGCTTCAGCATACTTGTAGAACCCGCGATGTAGCCGTAGTGTGAATTTCGTGCTCACAAGGATCAGGAGGAGGTGAATAGAGAGTCCGCCATCTTGCCGCCTCGAATCATGAATGCTAGACGTCGACTCTGAACTTGAACTCAAGTTATCCTTCTCCTGAGTCCTCGGTGCCGGAGGTGTGCGAACTTGTTCACCCATAACCACCGGGAGAACGTAATTGAACTTAGTGACGAAGAGGACGAAGGCTGAGGGTGACGTCCGACGAACGCAATGAGTGTCATTGAGTGAGATCGTGAATTAATATTGCAATGAAGATCAAGTGAATCTGAGACTGAGAGTCGAACTGAACGTTCAATTCGAGCTCAGCGCTCAGCGCTCACCGGGGGTTTCCGAACCGAACCGTGGACCATTCGCATCGCTGGTTCACCTGAGTTATTCCCCCTGGGAAGTGTCCTCCAAGTGCCCCAAGTAAGTTCATTACTCCCGTTGATAAGAACGCGAACTGACCACCGTATAGTAGGATCCTTTACCCCCGCTTGAGATACAAGAGCCAACACGCCGCGAGATGCCACAAAGTTCAAGTTCAAATAGCCACCCTTCGTTTGCCAGTCACAGTGCTCACCGGGCCCGAAGGGGGTAAGTAGCAGCAGTGGACAGTTGGTGGGATCCGGCTCGACGTCGATCAGGCCGGACCATGCTAACAATGTCAAGTTATCACATTGGCTCAAGGTATGATCTTTTATCATGAGTCACGACTCACGACATATGTCATTCGCAGCTCTGACCCGTGAGCAGGCCTAATCTGAAGAACATCGTATGTGAACGCTAATAGTAGAGCCGGAGAATGCTCGTACTGGTGTCAAGTGATATTTATGAGGTATGTACCGTGTGTTAATTGAATGACATTGACATGACTCTTGGACTGGATAGACGTATGTCATTGTCGCAGACTAATATTGAACGTTACTAATCGGAGTTGCTGCGATTGCTGCTGCCTTCCGAGCGCAGATCGATTGGTCTTATCTCGCATGAATCATATCCATTCTACATACGCTCATGCATCATGCACGAGAGATGGGTGCGTCATTCCACGATCTATACTTCCAGTCATGCGCCTGACACTGACTGAATAAGATCGATGCGCAGAAAATGTAACCCCCGACAGAAAGCCAAACGTTCGTTAATACATAGCAAGATCCCAGTGGTATACTTAGACGATGGGTAAGTATCCCTTTGTCAGGTACCCTTGGGTTTGTTTGTTCGGCGATTTCCTTGAGGTCCGAACGATGAATACCGTTCGGACTTGACTGAAGTTCCCGATCCTCCGAGTCCGGCGGTAGTCGCCATAACCCTGTCCGAGTCGAGTTCACCGTACTCGGCGATGGCGATATTTCGGATATGTGAGGGTACTGGAATAGCGTAGGCATATGCGACCGCTCTTCGCTGGGAAGGAAGCTCTGACGTCCAAGCTTCGAGCGTCCGCACCGCCGTCAAGTCACGACTTGCATGAAACACGAATGTGCGTGACTGAGGACTTGAACTGTGAACTCGAAGAAGGTAAGATGCAGATCCCCCTGGAATGGCGAACTGGCTGTGGAGCGGTATGTACGTGTAGGATCTCAATTGTCGCCCTTCTGTCGGTCACTGTTTTCTCTGATACCGTGACGGTCCCTCCCACCCACCTACTGATCGGTGTGGCGTGAATGGACAGAACTTCTTTTGTTATCTCTCTCTCTCCCACAACGTGCTTTCTCGTACTATCCATATTGCGCTGTGAACTTTGTTTCTTGGGTAGGTGAGCAATGTAGAAAGTTCGATGCACATTGGTTCCGGAATCATGCTAGGTCGGTGGAAATCGGCGGTATGGGATGCAGAATCGTGGTGACTGGCCATCCTACAGAATCCGCGTGATAGGGGGGTAGCAGACCAACCATCTCTATGCAGCTAAGCACCCCGTAATACTGGCTTGTTCCCCTTCAGCTCTTTCGCGCGCACGTGTCTTGAATGTCTTGGGTTCCCAGACACTGTTCTTCAGGATGCCCGATAGGCCACAGAGAACTGCGATTCGCTTTCACAGGCAAGTTCGTACAGAACCGCGCACCGTTTCACTGGTATCACGTTCTCTCAGTCGTTGTGACCACCCCCAAGACACTATGCGCAAGAGTACGCTTCGACAAGTTGCGCAGGCCTCGAGGCCTTCGTGATGGCTCCCATTTCAGGACGTCTTCTCACAATGCTCGACGAGAACCCGGGCTCTCTGACCGAAAAATCACGAACGATCACCCCGTCGTCTGTAGTATTCAACCACCTGGACGACCACGCCAAATGGTGTCAACGAACCTCTTTCCTGTCGCTCTCAGGTGACGCATCGGTCCACGTACCCTGTCAAGATTGTAATGTTGACCGTCGATCAATTAGTCACATCGACCTGCAGGCTTTTTTTCAACCAGACAAAAGTGTCCCGGGAGTCGAACGTTGAATATTGAATAAGGCCAGGGCAAAGCCTCGAGGTCGACGACGCTTTGATGGACGACCACCCCCTGTGTCCGGACGTCACCCTAGCTTGTGGTTTCGTCGGACGGGAGGGAAGGACCGAGCCGAGCCGAGCCAGGTCCTCGGAAACGAGCCAATGGTGCGTGGAACCACGGTATCACTGCCATTGGAATGTTCATTTCATTCGGTTGCATGAACCTTGGTGAATCGGCTGAGGAGGTTTCATAGGATGTAACTTTGTCCTCGTCCTCATATCCGCCTGCGCTACTAGTGGCGGCTTGCGATAATTGATGCAATCGTGGGTTCCGTGTCTTGGGCCTTGCGCTCCACACCGGTGAGTATGCTTCACTACTCGTGTCCAGTCTTCTTTGAGGGGTAGGTACGAGCCGTCCTGATGGTTTCGCTGTAGCATGTGTGTGTAGGTTCAAACGGTCACGGTACGAATCCAGTGAATCCCCTCGTTCCATCGCGAACGCGAATCATGAGAGATCCATTTCTGATCGAGATGAAAAAGAAAGGAACCGCCAGGGTATTATGTCAGTTCTATGTCAACCCCCGGCCACATGACGATAAGCGGACTCGATGTTCGGCTTTCATGTGGCGTTCACCTTCCCCCTTCCCCTTCCCTTCCCCTTCTCGAGTGCCCGCGCGATCGCCAGTGAAACTTGTGGCAATTGAGTTTCACCCCCCTCCGAGCGCTGTATCCCTGGGGTTTGGATTCATATGAGACGACTGGTGCGCAGCCGGGTGGAAACCCTAGGTGTCCACGTACCGTTGTATACTGGCATCGTCAATGGGACGGGTTGCTTCCACGGGTTTCTTTCTTATCAAAATGAAAAGTACCACCATTTTGCGTTTGTGTACATGTTTGTTTCCGCGATTGTTTTGTTTTGTGGGCGGTGGTGTGATCGATAACTCCACATAGGGGGGTCGAAAACAAACATATACACCAGGGTGCGACGTGCGTAACCCCCCCGCTTAACGGTGTTTTGATCGGAGCGATTGCTTCAGTCACACAGACGCAAGTATGAACTAGGCGAGATGGACTCCGAGGTTTTGTGTCAAGATGGATGGGCGCGATAATGCTTTAGATCTAGCTCACAAGCCTCCCACCGCAGTCTGCTAGTACTATCACGACTTTGGCTTACGGGTCCACATTATCCCACGATACTAGAGCTTGAGAGGCTCAGGTAGCTTGGGCTGAAGGGCTTGAAGAGGCTGTAGATGGGAAAACGTGCATCGATTGTTCAAACTTTAAATTACGCACGGTGGGCCCCTTTCGATATCCGTCCAGTTTCGCGGAGATGGACAGGAAGATGCCGGATCACGAGGCTGGCTTTTTGGTGGGCTGGCTCAGGCTATTGGTGTTTGTATCAACTTGAATGTATGGACGAGCCTAAATGACTTTCGTGCATGAATCCGGTAGGGGAGAGGCAGGAGCTGGCACGAGTCGTCGATGCTGATGGTGCCGTGGCGTTGTGGGCTCAACCTTATGATGGTGTTCGACCTTATCGTGATGTTCGTTTTTTCCGCTGTTCGTACGCAGGTCATATACATGCGGAATGATTTACGACTGGAGAACGAAGTATATATGTTCGAGGTACAACGAGCCGACATGTACTCGAAGTGCTCCACGAGTGCGATGCAACGATCAAATATATGCCGCGGGTCCATACACACCTCGCGTGCACCGCCCAAGGGCCCAACCTCCCGAACTGGCTCACGGAGCATACGTGTAAAGCACTCCATCATGGTCACCCCCGCAACGCATAAGAGTAATAATCCATCTTCCAAGGCACCCCGCCGTTCTGCAACACCTTTCCAGCCGACTAGAGTGCGGCGGCAGGCCACTCTAAAGGCTGGCTACGAATGGGCCTTCGCACCCGGGTAGTAGGGTAGGAGCACGCCTTTCAATGGGTCCCTTTCATGCATAGCCTGTTGACGCGGACGGTTAGACGTACGTTGCGAGAAGTCCGCGGAGTCGGGTATGGACTCGGAACTTTATGCCTCACCGGCGGGTGATGGTGAATACCCAGGGTGTCTGTGGCCTGTAGGTAGGAACTGTACGTGCGATAGTTCTGGAGAGTCATGTAAGTGTGCACCACGTATGCGTGGGCTGCTACCTGTGCAGCGGGCGGCGCAATGATAGTAATTCGGATGAAGAGAGTGCGAGAGATATCATATGGTGTTGGTGTTCCGGCCCTCATGAAGGGTTCGAGGCTCCACTGGCAAGAAAATATCGTGCCATGAGGAGACGATCTCCCGCGCAGAGAAAAGGTTTCTTGTTGGTCCGGGAGAGATAGGAGGATTTCCTGTAGTGGCAATTTGAAAGGGGGGGGGGGCGACGAGAAGTCAGGCGGAAGGAAAAAAAAGAAGGAGGAGAAGGGAGGAGGAACTTGGGACAGCCGAGTTGCGATCGCGCGCAGAGTTCATTCCAGTAAGAACACACCCGGGGTTCAAACGCCAGAGCCCAAAGCTAAAGTCAGATTGTTATCGGCTGTCGGCTCTCGGTCGACGGGGATAGGAAGAAGGGCGAGAGAAGGAGGTGCCGCAGTCACTCCCCTGTGGTGTCCCTCTGACTGCCTGGCGTACTGAGCGGACACCTGAGGAAGAGTCGGGCAACAGATGGCCCTGCGCTCCCTTGCGCATTCGAGTGGCTCAGCTGGAGTTGGGAGACACTGGACGGAGACTGGGGCGAGCGGGGGGACCGCGCGGTGGGGAGCCGATAAGTCGCGAGGTGATGACGGCGCATATAATCTGATGCGTGTGTTCTACACGATCATGCCATTTCTCATGCGTCCCGTCGAGCACGGAAATTCAACCGCCATTCTTGCGTTCACCCCCCCCCCGGCGTGAACGAGTCGGACATATGGGCTGGTGATTGTTTCACCCCCACCCGTGAAGCTCATCCTGAGGGGACCTGTGACATAACAGACTATCCGGAGATGAGGCTCTGGCCGTCGATTATTGAGCACCGGTTGCGACAGCGTGCGGTGAAGGTCCCTGGCTTGTTAGTCGGGAGGAACACTTCGGGGAGAAAAGCGTCCCGGGGGGTCGTCCTGGACTTTTTCGGTGGCTTCATGCTTGGCTCACTGGTTAGACGACTGTACCCTAACGACCCACCCGTAGGGTTTACTTGTGGAAAAATGAATGAGCTCCGGAGCGGAGTGGAGTGTGCCGGCGAGCGGGACAGCTTACCTGCTTCCGGGGAGACTTATCGAATGATGAGGAAGACGTGCACGCGGTCTGGCGGTGTCCTTGGTCCCTCCCCTCCTTGCCTTGATGCTGCCCTTGATGAGTGGGACGGGCAAGCTTAATTAAAATTAATATCAGCCTTAAACTCCGCACCGCAGAGAGAGAGAGAAAAAAAAAATCTCTTGACCTGGGCGTTGGTTGGTACCCTTATCGCTATGAGATTGCCTGGTTTGTGCTTTTCGAAGGGGAAGATGTGCCCATGTGGGATGCTGCATCAGCTACATCACTGGCATGTCAGTGCGCTCATGCCAATATCCTCCGTCTGTGAGCGCTGTTATCTGTATGGCGACATCCCCCGCCGATTCGGGACCTTGACGTGCAAACGTTGTTTCTTCTGCTTGGTTGCAAGAGATTTGGATCAGAGATGAAGTGAACGAACGTCATCGTGTCGGAGTACTTTGTGTAGGGTACTCCAGTCAGTTGTTCGCGCAACTAGCCTGACTATGCCATAGCGTCGATTACCTGCCAATACGACTAAGGTTCAAGTTGAGTACTATTGCGTACCTGAACAGTGAGCAGTTCTTTCTTCGTCCGTTGGTGCGGACGATCTTGTTCGAAGGGAGACGACGTAAGAGAAGGAATGTAATACAGAGCTAAATATGCGCGCTCGACGTTTATGAGATGATAATTGATATTGGTAAAAGTGCAAGATTACTAGACCTATACTCGATTGAGATCGTGCTTCTAAGCCTGAGTTCGACGAACCGACCTGTGGAATGAGAACACTATTGAGTGACGATCGACTCCAAGGTGTACCATCATAATCACGAGATCTCACGCTGTTATAGACGCGCCCTTCAAGCTTCGAGAGTAAGTTAGACCAGTCTCCAATTGCAACCAGGCAGACCACGAACGTCGAGTTCCTGTACTCAGTGTGAGTACCTATCTACGTGAGTCCTCATCATCATCCCACTGGCATCGTTATTTCAAATTCTTAAAGACCCCCCCTACTCGTACCCGTACCTAATGTGTCAACCTACCCCACGACCGAATAGAACTCTGCTTTCGAACTCTGCTTTCGAAAGGTCAATCTTCAAAGTTCGAACGCTCGTAGATTATCGATTTATTCCGTATCGTTCATTTCATGAACAAGTCCATCAACTGAATCCGCATAAAAGAAACGGAGATGTGTAAAGCAGGAACGACTCGGAGTGTGTCTTGAAGGCTTGGAGTATCGAGTTGGATATTTGGGACTTGGGAGTGGAGAGTGAGAGCCGGTTCGTCGTGTACCCTGTTCAGGGTTCGTCTTCGTATTCAACCGAAACCGAATGAAAGAAGCTGAAATGAGTCGTGTCGTGATTAGTATAGGTTTTCACGCCAATCCCGGGTGTCAAATTCGAGAATATGATTAGTGTGCCAGTGTCAATGGTGAGTACTGAGAACCGACTGGATCCATCAACTTGAACGTCCTCGATTAGTGTTCGTGGGTTTGGTTCGGGTAGTCCTGGAAACGAAAACTCTCTTCTCTCTTCTCCCTTCTCAACAACCCTCTTACTCAATAACCCTCTTACTCTCTACTCTTGACTTCTTCCGACACCGAGACATCGTCGGGAGAAGATTTGGAATACGCGAGGACTCGGACGCGAGACGAGTCGGGTTTAGTTAGGTTACGACGAGAGCAATTTTTTGCGCATCGCGACATGTACGTCGAGGGAGGGGGATATTCAAGTCGTTGCCAGTGGGGGTTGAGATTTGAAGCGTTGAGCTCGGTTGGGAGTTGGGAGTTGAAGGGACGTAACTAGAGTGAGAGTGAGCATGTGAGCATGTAAGCGAACGAGGAACTTGGAAGGAAGCAGGACGGGAGGAAGGGAGCAAGGAACCATGAAGGGAGGACGGGAGAAGACTCTTATTCGAGGTAAGGATCGGATCGCCGAGATGGCAGAACACGGATGAGATGTAAGGAAGATGAGACGGGATGGATTTGAAAATGAGGAATTAGGATGGGAAGCTTGGATAGGTTGTTTCGAGTATGTCGTATCTTGTCGAGTTTCGTCAACACCTACGGACAAGAGACACGAACGCACAGAAGTAATCACACAGAAACGATCATCGCAGAGACAGAGATACAGAAACGAAACGAAGCAGCATAGAACCCATGGAACTAGCTGAGAGTGCGTCGACATACACTGGGAACAAGAACGGAGACAGACACGAGCCAGTCCAGCGGGAACAGCCAAGTCATGGAGATCGACCATATTGGGTTGACCTTGGAGATCGACTTGACCAAACTAGAGCTTGGTGACCGACTGGACTAAGTAGACCACCCTTGAGTAACCGGTTAGGTTCGAATGAGATACCGAGGTTGTGAGGATCGGTTTCTTCTTTGTGAGAGGATCCCGAGGTCTGGGTTTGGGTTGATTCAGTTTTGTATAGTATTGGATGGGATGTGGGGTCGATTGCGTTCATCCGGGTTTGAAATGAGTCGAATTCGACGTGCGGGGTTGCGGGGTGGAGTTGGATGGGAGGAACAGAAGACGGAGACTCGGAGAAGACGAAGAAGAAGAGGAAGGGGTAGATCGACATCCCGAGAACCTTCATCGAAGAAACTTGAAGACCGTCGTTCATTTCCCGGCCGCCGGTATAAGTATAACTGAAACTGTGACTGAAACTGTGTACTTATCCAGAACGGGAGAAGCTTGGAAGGGTTCGGGACGTGTACGGTATTTGATTTCGTTCGATGGAATGGAGTAATGGAGAAAAGAAGTAAAGAGTGATGAAGTAATAGCATACAGTGTGGGGTAGGAAGAGGGTGTTCGTGTCATCGTCAGTGGCGATGGTGCACCGGTGATGGTTGGTATCTAGTGTAGCGTAGTGAGGGGGACAGTTTAAACGAGAACGTAAGTTGGTCGGGTATTCTCTACGCGTGTCCAGAGTCGAGCCCTCGAGATTTGAACGAGCGAACTTGGAGGAAGGACAGCACCCGACTCGGATGTGGATGTAAGAAGGTGTTATGACTGGGAGCCAAGAAGAGTCAAGCCAACACAGCGTCATCATAAGTAAGCGGGAGTCGGAGCTACGAGAAAGTCCAGACTCCAGAGTTTAGTAGCGAAAGTTGGCGTTGGATGAATGTTCGAGGTTACCGCAAGCGAAGCCAAGGTTTTGGACCCTTTTGACGTGGTGGCGTTTTTCTTTGGCGAGACGTGGTGAATTGGAAGGACGAATTGGAATGTGCGGTGTGAGAAAAGAGTGAGGGAGGCGTTGGCCATACCAGTGGAGGTATCTCCGAGGAGTCCTGTAGACGTCGAGTATACGACAAGATTAAGAGTGAGTGGTGAGCCATGGGAGAACCAGTAGATGAGACCGAGGGAGAAAAGGCGGACTGTGCTGCATGTCAAGAGTCAAGATTGCAATATCGACGAGGTAGGCGACGTCGGATGCAGTGGGAGATTGGAGGATGTCCTCGGCCTAGGTGATTGGCATCCGGTTGTTGAGAAGGGTTCGAACGAGAACGATAGCGGTGTCTTTGGGTTGCGCATCACACCTGAATACCCAGCCCCTACTGTGCAATAAAAGGTCAATTTTATACGAGTGGTATCCTACATCATTGCTGATAGTACCTACTGTCCATTGTTGTGGGGGATCACGGGAGAAGTCACGTGTACGCAACTCGCTGGAATGCCCAACGACAGCCTTTAGGGAAACTCAATTATCAGTGCAGCGCGTCAGTGCAGCGAGGCTCGACTCGGCTCAGGACCCACCTGACTCCTGAGCCCGGCTGAGCTCCAACCTAAGTACTGCAGTCTGATCGCCGATACCCTCTTTGGTAGTTCTTTGCTCGGCTGTCAGTCGGCACCGTGATCGCAGCTTCCTGCCAACAAGTTCCGGTGGCGCCTGGTCTCTGCAGGGGTGCGCTGCACTGATAATTGAGTTTCCCTTTTCTGGAATCGAGAATGAGCCGGAAGGAAGATATGACGAGAAAGAAGCGCAAGAGGGGGGGGCCTGAAATGAAGTGGAATGGCGTAAAGGAAGGTCTGGGTGGGCACAGCCATGAGTGACGTCCCAGACAGCTGGCGCGATACGGAGACGAGCTCGAGAATGCAAGTCGCCCTGGAAAGGTAAAAGGTCGGGGAGTTGTGGGTCAGTTGTGGGTGGTATGATAATCGATCAAAAGTGGGATAATTGCGCGTCTAGGTCACGCCGGGAGAGGCGCGCGGAAGTAAGGTTGTTTTCATTCGTCGGACGAAGATCCCACGGTAGGTGAATCGATCTGCGAGCATAGACGGATGCAGCGAACGGGACAGGGGACGGGCAGCGCAAGAAAGCAGCAGCAGACACTGCCAGGCCGCGACTGGCGAAGGAACCGCCGGCAGAGAGCGCAACGGGCACGTTGCAGAAAAAGAACAGAGAAGGTGGGGGTAACAGACACAAACAATGCGGATCCCTCTGCGACGTGGGCCGTATATGGCAAAAGCAGAAGGCAGAGGTGGAAGATGGCTTGCCTTGTGGCCGGGGCGACTGGGGTCCTGGGCGAGTCGAAAAATAAACCAGGCGAGTAGCTGGCAGCGAGCCGGCGAGGACGTCGGAGCGTCGGGGGGAGGCCGTCCGAGGCTGCCAGGAATATTCGCGAGGTGCAGCGTTGATGTGCGAATTTCTGGCCAGGTTCAGGTGGTCGGAGGCCAGGAACTGGGACGCGAATCGGGACGGGGAGACGCGTGCCAGAGCAACGCACTCGAGGTTCATAAAGACCGGGACCCAGCAGGATGGCTCCCCGTTCGATTCGTAACGCAGGCCGGAGATCAGCCAGACGCAAAGGTAGCGTCCAGGGTAGCGTCAACATCCTGCGTAGCGTCGCCGCTGCGCCAGATATAGCCCCCCCCCCGGCCTGGTAGCCTGATAAGGTTTCGTGCCCGTCTAACCCTCCACCATGCATGACTATCACTCCCACCACTTTCTCTCCGCTTCCTCCCCCTGGCACGTCCACCGCGACTACCCGCCCGCCAACACCCACTGGGACGATCCACAGCCCCCCGCCCCCGCCCCCGCCCCCGCCCCCGCGCCCCATCGCGCCCAGTGGTCCGACTTCTCCGCCAACGCCGCCTACCATGACACCTACCAGTCTTCCTACGACGATCACCCGTACCCGCCCCACTCGGCGCCCCCGCCCGCCCCCGCCGCCAGCGCCGCCGACTTCTCCGCCAACCCCGGCGCACACGGCCGCCTCGAGCCCGCATCCTGGTCCGGCCACCGCCTCTACACCATCCACCCCGAGCCCGACTTCGGCGGCGGCGGCGGCGGCGGCGGCACCGGACCCCACGCGCTGCTCCTCGACCCGGCGTCCCCGCTCACCCCGCTCGCGTCGTCGCCCGTCACGACCTCGACGTACGACGATGGCCTCGGCAACGACGCCAAGGTCAAGACCGAGCCCGGCAACGACGACGACGCCTCCATCGTCGACGGCTTCGTCTTTGAGCAGCCCGAGCCTCTCCTCGCCTTCCCCGCCCTCGACCCGCCCGCCCCCAAGCCCCCGCCCCCGTCCTTCCTCCAGCGCACGGACCTCCCGCTCGCCCCCGGCGGCTTTGCACCCATGTCCGTCGTGCCCCTCCGCGCGACCCAGGCCAGCGCAGAGATGAAGAAGCTCATGAGCGCGTTCCGTCTCGACCCCTTCACCATGCACCCCAACTCGGTCGGCGCAAAGTCGGCAAAGTCAAAAGCAAAGGCCGCGAGCAAGCTCAAGTGCAAAAAGCAAAAAGCCAAGGCCGCAAAGGCAAAGGCCCTCAAGGGCGCCGCCAAGAAGGGCAAGAAGGCCCGGGGCAAGAAACGGAAGAGAGACGAGTCCGACGACGAGGACGAGTCGGACGCGCTCGAGTTTGAGGTCGATTTCGGGGGGCTGATGGAGGACGACGAAGACGCGCTGGACGACGACGACGAGAGCGGACTCGGCATGAACTGGCTCGGCGAGCCCATCGGTCCTCTCCTCCACGAGCCCATGCTCGTCGAATTTGAAGTCGCACTTGACATCCCACTCCTTGACCCTGCGCTCTTCACACTCGCACTGACGTCCAACTCACCCTTGTTCTCCTCTTCCCCGTGGTTCGGCGACGCCGCCAGCCCCTACGGCAATATCGAGGACCAGATGTGCGGCCAGAACGAGCGCAGCAAGCTCGGTCTCGGTCCCAGCGAGTCCTCGTTGATGTCCTTCCGACATGTCTTCTCCCTCACCCCCCGAGACCTCAGTCTGGCCGCGGCGATTCAGGCAGAACTCGCTGCGTCTGGCGGGTCTGCAAACGGTGCGCATATATTCACATTTTCCGAGTGTACATATTGTTGACATTACTCTAGCTACCCCCGCGAAACCGCGCGACGAGCCGCCGAGTAGACATGCTCAATCGCCCCGAACACAGTCTATCCATCCTTCGAGCTCACACGGGCTGTCCGAAGAACTGCTCTATTCCTCGTCTTCCTCTGCTAGCCGGCTTCGATCTGATTATTGGTCCTCGAGCCTCTCGTCGCATAGCAACCTATCCAACTCCCCGTCCATCGCGGTACCTGTGTCGATGTCCCTTCCGTCCATCCCAACGCTCTCATCTTCCGTCGGAGCATCACACAGCAACAGCCACGGGAGCGGCAACCACTCATCTGATCCCTGGTCAGACTCTGCTCACGGGGGCAGCGGGAACGCGAGTAGTGGCCGTTTAGGGTTCGAAGATTTACTAACCGCGTCCTCGTCCTCTCACTCCCACTCTCACTCTAACAACCGAAGCGGCTCGAGCTCGGGATATCGTTATGGCTCCATGCATCGCTCGAGCGATTCGGGAAGCTCCAGGCCGAGTAGCAGCGCTGCGGGAAGCTCGACTTCGACGTTTATGACCCCCGTTCAGAGTTTACAGTGGCAGATGCAGAACCGCGGTTCGGCTTCGAGTGCCTCTGGTTCTGGGAGTGGGGGACATTCGTCCTTGTCTAGTACTACGACGCCTGCTTCCGGGAGTTCGGCGCATCCATATACAGGTATGTTTTTGGGAGTTTGAGGGTTCTGTTGGACGTGCATCTGATTTATCTTGTTAGGACACTCGTTCTCTAATTCTTCGTCTGGGTCGAGCCATCGTGACCACCATTCGCACCATTCTTCCCACCACCAGCATGCCAGTGGGAATTCGAGTCAGGGACAGACGAGTCGAGTTCAGTATAATAGTAAGTCTCTATAATTTACAATCCTCTTTCCCCTCGACGTCTTTGTGCTGGAGGAGATAGAGTTTGGCTTTTTGCTTTTGTCTGGTTATTGTTCTTATTGTGCGAGACGGTGCTGACGTCCTCATTTGTTCGATCGCTGTTCTTCTAGACGGACCCGATGAGGACAATCATGATGGTTACTACGCGCATAACGACGATAACACTCTATCCGAGTCCCCTCAGGCTGGCTCGCTATCGCCGGCGATGGGATCCCTGAACGCGAACGCCAACACACTATCTACATCACTATTGTCCTCTCTGTCGTCCGCTACGGGGTTCCAGCAACTAACTCAGACTCAATCTAGCGTTGGCCGTTCCGCCGCGAGTATTGGTACGTTCCCTGGCCATCGTGCGTCGAACTCAAGCACGCCTTCGCCGGGAGACTCGTTTGGAAGGAAACGGACTGGCGTTACTGTCGGCGCGGATACTCTCGCTGCGAACGCTAACGTGACTCTGGGTCATGCCGGATTCCCGAGGTCCCCGAGTCCCATGGCGAGCTTGCCCATGTATTCACTCACGAACGCACGTTCTACGAGGACGACTTCTTCTGTGGATACAGGTACTCAAGACGCGGAGATGGAGATGGAGACGGAGACGGAGAAAAGCGCGGATGTGAAGAAGAAGACTCTGTTGGAGCATATTCGCGCGTCGACGTTGAATTTGAGTAAGCAGCCGAGACTCCAGGGTGGACATCTCCCTTCGTCTGCGGGGAGACAGGTATCTCCGAGTGCTGGTGGGATTGGAATTGGAAGGTATCACCCCTATGCGCGGCCTTCGGCTTCTTCGCCTTCGCATAATATGGACTCGTCGACTTCGTTCCTCTCACATCGGATGGCTATGTCTGCGCCGACTTCAAGTTTGAGGGGTTCCTCCGCTCGACATGGTGCTCCCGCGAATTCGACTTTGACGTCGAATACGAATTCTATTGCGTCCTCACCTTCGCTTACTGTTGCGTCGACTGCTACGTCTACGGCCGAGTCTTCCCCCGACTTACCTTTCCTCCGGGTTCACGCTCCTCCCACCTCAAGTTCTCAACCATTCCCATCGTGTTCGAGTACTTTTGATAATTACTCACCTGCCGACGTTGGACCTGGGGCCGACTATACGTCTATACCATCGTTCTCCGCTACGTCACTTAGCGCGTCGCTCTTCCAAGCGCAGGGCGTGCAGAGGCTTCAGTCTGGGGAAACTTCGATTGTTGGTGTACCGGGGTCGATGAGTGCGACGACGAGTATGCCGTTGACGTTCAAGCATCGACGACAGTTGTCTGGTGCGGATACTTCGTCGTATCCTTTTGGACTTGACCTTGCGGGGAATTCTTCGACTGCGACGGCTTCGAACGCGTCTGGGATACAGTTCATGTCGTCGTTGTCACCATCGTTTTCATCCGGGTCGTCGCCGTTCCCTTCTGATCCTCTGTCGGCGTTGGGGACCTTACAAATGCCGGGCTCGAGTGGGGTCTCTGCACATCAACCGGAGGAATTCGACGAGAGCGGGGGGTGGTGCCGTGGTTCTCTTGGTCTTGCTTGAAATCTATTGTATGCTTCTCTCTCATTCTCTCGCTTGCTGATATGCCCTTCCTATGTGTTCATTTGTTTCTTTGGGCTGTTCTTTATTTTTTGGAGGTATCTTGTTTTTTTTTTGGTCATTCTTGGGACTATTTTTTTTTGCTCTCTATCTTGGCTTGATACCCGTGCTCAATGCTCGTATGTTGTTTTCATATTCATGATCTCGCCGCTCTGCTTGTCGCTGTTATGTTTTCATATTTCTTGTTCCCGTGCTCTTCTCATCACGCATTCCGCATTCAAAGTTTGAAGCTCTTGTTCTAGTATTGTAATCTTAGCAGCCATATCCTCGGCTTCCTCCCCTCGTGCATGTCATCTTACCGACCACTTCTCTCCGCAGCAATTCAGATACGTATCGATGCGTTACAGTATACTTCATGCATTTTCCCTCTACTTCTCTCTTAGTCCCCGTTGTCCCCGTCCTATTGTACGATCGCTATCTATCCCAGATCCGTCCGTCCTCATCTGTGGTTCTCGTATCTCTGTGCTCTCTCCGGTCGTTGTTTGTTTGCTTGTTAGTTTGTTGCTGTACTACTTCTCTTGTTTTTTGGATACAATCTCGCATTGAAATCTCGCTAGAAATGTATGTAGAAGTGTTTTTGTGCATTTTACATCTTGTTGTTACATCTCGTCAAAAGCATAGCCGTCGAGGCATTGTTATCCCATCGATATTCTCGTGTATCAGATCGAAAGTCGAACTTGTGAACTGAGATGTGGCCTCCGCCGATCGTTTCAGTTGTACGATACTACGACTCGAACTGAGAATCGACGGGGTACAGATGTTCCCCATCTGATATCGCGTCGCTCTCATTGCTGTGTATCGCCTCGGACCGAAGAACTATGATTGAACGATGGTCAGTCGCCGGGCTGTAACCTACTCCTTAGCGTCCGTCTATGTACGGACAATCGACGAACCGCCTCAACGTTGGCTCACCGGCCTTCCCGAGTATAGATTAACTAGCCTGAGTGGCAAGGCGCGGTAACCTAACCCTGAAAGATTGAGATTGCGCGTGTGGATGAAGCGAGGATGACAGGTAATGGATTTCGAAAAGCGTTTGTACTTACCCTTCGCGTACGCCACGATCTTGCATGACATTAGGGCCCTCGTGGATTTCGTACCGGACACCTAGCTGAACACGCGGCTCGGTGCGTACGTTCTCTTACCACCCCCTCGAGAGACCGGTCAGATCGGTCAGGTTACACCGAACCCGGGTTCGGGGATCGAGAAGAAATCAGGGTCGCACAGCAAGGACCCTTCGAGAACTCGGGATGTGAAGCTCGGAGTGTTCCCCCTTAGGGGTACCTGACCTTGAAGCGGGGTTCTGCAGATCTTAACGTCACAGCACAAGACCCCTCCGAACCCAGGTGTCTATTTTTCTTCGGTACGACGTGCCATGATCATGATGACCGCTATTGCACCCGGCGGACGCGTGGTAGGTGAAATGAGATGACGGAGGTTGATGACCGCGTAAGGACGAGTTGTGAGTCGGCGTTCAACGTTCGTGCGTTTGGTGCTCGTGACGTTTTTACCTTCAGTCAACTGAGTTGGGTTTAGAGTTTGGATTCAGGTCCCTTTCGGATAGCCACATGAGCTCTGAGCCATCCATCTGTCAACTGTATCATTCCAACTCACCCGAGCCATGTGTGATCCCGCACCTCGGTCAGTAGCCGGCCAACTTGCTATTGGGTGAGCCGCATTGGTCTGACGGGGACCCCTTGCTATGGAGACTTTTGAAATAATAAAATGGCTATTCTCGTGCGTTGCCTTAGAGAGGCGGTTGAGGGAAAAGATGAAGATTGAATCTTGAAGCGAAACACGAGTTGCGCAGAGATCCTTCGGGAGGGTTGCAACCATGACGTTGGCGCAATCAGTAAGCTACAGTATTTCGGCGTATGACTCAACGTGTCAGGAGGATGACAGCTGGAAAGGAAAGGTCAGTAAGCGAGGTGTGTAGCGAGGAATGGAACGTGAATGATGTTGTAAGGTGCGCGGCTGTAAATTTGAAACGAGCCCCGAGTCAGTCTAGTTTTCATTCGATATGCGGCCAAGGATGTTGGATCGAGTCGAAAGCCAAGAAGAAAAAACTGATATCAAATCTGAGTAGCAGTGTGCAGATCCTATGGGGCGAGAATCTTGGTAAGAATGCAGAAGGTACGGGTGTTGCGGTGTTGCGTGACCTGCAGAGAATCATCGGTACTGAACGAGCTGCGTCGGCCATGGAATGCAAGACATATCGCCGGGCCCCTCGAATGGTCATTGTGGATTGAAGATGGGGGAAGGGGTGGTAGTGCAGTCCAGCGAAGACTTGGCCTGATGGCCTTACCCTCGCAGTGTAATGCTCGAATGCAGCTGTAAGCTGGGGACCCGATAGCCTGGCGACAGAATAATAGCGTGGTGCAAGATAGGAACGATATCACTAGAGGAGAGGAGTTAGTGATCGCATTCCAACCCCGGGATGGAATGTCAGGACAACTTTGGACTTGCGTACAGAATCCATCAAAACGTCCTAACTTCAGTGTTCAGGCAGTATCTAGCCCTATAACGCCGATGTATTCTATGAACGAAGATTGCAAGAGTCGCATAGATATACGAGGGCCATGAGGCTTCGAATGGAGTAGGGGCGCTGGGATCGTGACAGGCGCGGGGTTGAAAGACAGGCCATACGGCAATTTGCAGAATTATCTATGAAAATCTTGTTTCATATAAACAAGTCTCGTCCCTTCAAAGAAAAGTCATCACTTAAAGTTCTCTACTTATTGAGGTGTGAGCTGATGAGTTGAGTGTTCATTGTCCGGAGAATCAAAGACAGGCCCTAGTTAGTATGAAAGACTAAACTTTCCTCACCGGAGCCTCTATCAGCAGCAACTAAACCAATATCACTGAGTCTGTACTTTGTAACGCTGAGCGTCTTAAATTCCGGATCAGACCATAGTTCAGAGGCAATGGTAGCATCGTCGTGTTCGAAGGTGGGCCACGGTGACCCTCAGGCTGCCCGACTACGCTGACACCTGCTGAAGACCCCAACTTGAGTAGACTGGAAAGAGAACATTTCCACGTCTAAGGGATAAACGTGGTTCGAATTGATTGCCCGGATACAAAGAGATGGTCAGGATATGAGGGACGGCTCGGAATGAGGAAGAGTGCGAAGAGGAATTGAAATCGACGGCGTTCAGTAGCCTCAAGGCACGGCGCTTATACCATGATGACGTTTTTGGCCTCTCTCGTGCGCACACTCGGTCTATCAGCGAGCGCAGCTCTCCCTCATATTATTCTCGTCTCACTTCAATTGAACTTCGTGACCGTCTTTTGGTCATATGTTGCGATATTTCCGACGCGAAGGAAGATTGCCCCTAAAACTGTTCACCTGACCTCTTGCGACTGATCCTCAATATTGATTGGTACTGCTTTGGCCAATTTCGTGATGTCAGTTCATTATCATTCTAGCTACGACGCGCGACGCATAAACTCACCCTCTTCGCGGAAGTTTTGGCCAACTGTCTCATCCTGGAATGCCCCATTCCACCATTCCAATCTCTTACCACCAACATGAAGCTATGTATATCCATACCGACAAGAGCATGCACCCCGATATGATGGTATTGATTCATAAGAAAACCTCACATATGCTTTCACTAACATCGTGACCCACCGTCAGTCGCGACAATATATACGTCGCTCACGGGCAATACCCCGCGTGACCACGGGAAGCCGCGGTGAACGGTCGTCGGTGCAAACGGCTTGCAATCGGGCCACGGCTGGCAATCACCTGCAGTAAGTACAATACTTATATATGGAAGAGCGTACGCGGCTGGCATCGAGGGAGAGGCAGGCGCATTATTAGGTGCTGTGTTTCTTGCTAGAGTTGTCTGCGTCCGGCCTGTCTACCCTCTGCCACTATGGTATCCTTTGCCTTGTTCCAGTTGCTGTTCCTACTTTTCGCCGCAGATGTTCTCCACGCCAGTCCAACGAGCAGTCCTCCTCCAACTGTGACCTTAGACAAGGGGTCGTTTGAGGGAACCACTGATGCCGTTGTTGACAAATTTCTCGGAATACCGTGTGCTAAGCCTCCGTGCGTATTCTCTTTCCTCTTTGAGAAACGCACACTGAACTCCTGGTAGTATTGGGAACTTGCGATTTCGCTTACCAGTTCCCAATGACCCATATACCGGAACCCACTCCGCCACCAACTTTGGCCCCGCGTGTCACCAGCTAGCGTTGAAATCCCAGCTTCCCTGGGCTCTGCTTCCGCCCGAAACTATTCAGTATCTTACCCAGCCTGCACTTGGTGCTCCTAACTCGACTTCAGAGGACTGTAATTGTAAAAATATTTTGTATTCTGGTCTACTTTGCTGAACGCTAGTCACGCAGGCCTGAGTGTCAATGTCGTAACACCTGCTGGAACGAAACCTGGCGCGAACCTACCAGTCGCAGTGGTGATTCTCTTCTGCTATCTCATAGTCAAATATATATCCTGATGTGCATTTATAGTGGATTTACGGAGGTAAACAGTAGGCATCGTGTCATTGGTTTGTAAAGCGTACTACTACTATCGTAGGTGGATTTGAGACGGGCGCGTCGTCTCTGTGAGTGAAGAAAGGCTCTCTCCTCATCCTTGATGACTGAATTGAGCTACGCTAATTAAGGTATGACGGCGGCGTCATTGTGAGTCGCTCTATCGCGCTGCGTGAGCCCATAATCTATGTGAGCTTGAACTATCGGTAAGTCTAGTTCAAAGTCTTCACGAAGAAGATTCTGACCAAATTGTAGGCTTTCGGGTATGTATCAAAAGGAGTTCTGATTGCTCAGACATATACTAAACGTAATACAGCCTTTGGATTCCTAGCAAGTCAAGAAGTCAAGGATGCCGGCTTGGGGAACGCGGGTCTCTACGATCGTGAGTTCAAATACTGTTTGCCGAATTCGTCCCCTTAGCTTTGTCATTAGAACGACAAGCTCTTCGATGGGTTCAAAAGTACATATCGGCGTTCGGCGGGGACCCCAAGAAGGTAACAATGTAAGTACGACTTTTACTCTCCATTAGAATGCGACTTCTTACGTTTCTGTAAGATGGGGAGAATCCGCAGGCGCAATATCCGTTTCTCTTCAGATGCTCACGAACGGTGGAAACAACGAAGGACTCTTCCGGGCTGCGTTCATGGAATCCGGGTTCCCTATCCCACAAGGCGATATTACCAATGGTCAACCGTACTATGACGCGTTGGTTGCTGAGACTGCGTGTAGCAATGCTTCTGATACTTTGGAGTGCCTCCGTGGGGCGCCATACGATACCTTCGCAGCTGCTGTCGACAAATCGCCTGACATCTTTGCGTATCAGGTTTGTTCCTCAGTATCATTGTGGTCCCTTCGATGTTGATTGACGAGGTATGGTTCAGTCTATTGATGAAGCGTGGGTTCCGAGGGTGGACGGCAAGTTCCTCACGGACAATCCGCAGAAGCTCGTCTTGAAGGGTAGCGTCGCGAGAGTGCCTTTCGTTGCTGGAGTAAGTGGCTGTAACGCTAACTTTTCCTCCTTTACTCTGTCCGGCTGACTCACTCTGTCACCCAGGATTGCGACGATGAGGGTACCCTCTTTGCACTCTCGTCCACTAATGTTACGTACGTCCGGATACAATTACTCTCCCAACTGGTGCTACTACCTATACTGACGCATTATCGACAGCACCGAATCTCAAGTCCGCGACTATATAACGACATACTTCGTACGAGGTGCAGCAAGCTCCGACGTGGATGCATTATTGTCCCTCTACCCCGCAGACGTTACCCAAGGATCTCCGTTCGACACTGGCAACGCAAACGCTATCTCTCCTCAATTCAAACGCATATCTGCTTTCCTAGGAGATCTGACATTCCAAGCCCCGAGAAGGCTGTTTTTGCAATATACGGCGAGTAAACAGAATTCATGGGTGTTCTGTGAGTATCCGCCGTTAGGCCCTTTCTCCGGAGAAAATTGACGAAGTGCTGTCTACAGTGAGCAAGAGACTCAAGACGTTGCCCGTGCTCGGATCGGTATGTCGCGTTCGTGCATCTTGTTACCTGCCGAAATCAATTGCAACCGGTATCGTTTTAGACTCACGCGTCCGACATCCAAAATATCTTCGGAGGCGGAGACCTTACTGACTTCCTCGTCAACTTTGTTAATCACCTCGATCCGAACGGCAATGGCGCCACTAAATACTTATCCTGGCCGAAGTTTGATACGAATTCGTTGAACCTTATGACCCTTTTGGATGGGTCTGTGCCGCAGAAGATCACGAAGGATACGTACCGAAAGGATGGGATGGATTTGTTGATGAAGGTAACATTGGAGCATCCGTTGTGAGAGTTATTTGCATCTTTGTATGGTGAGGAATTCAGGGCCTACGAGTAGTAGATATCGAAATGGAATCCAAATTTTGCGATTCATCTACTGATGGTGTGGTTTCCAATATGATACATACACTCCCTTACGCCTCCATTGTCTCTGACATACATACGTTGAGAATAGAGGTGAGCGAAGTAACCTAGCTAAACCAAGTGGTGAAGTTATCATTCTTCCTATTGATGACATCTACAAGCCGTGCCGGCAAGTGTCGATCGGCTTGCTCGGAGGGATGCAGTTCATCTTGCCAGCACCAAGATCGGATTAGAAGATGCGCGCGGGAGGGAAGGTAAAAATATCTCACCATAAGAAGCTGTCTCGATCTGTTCCCTGCGCGACGGTACACTGAGTGGTACCATTTTCCACGACGCACGCATTTATGCACCCCGTCACGTTCAGCGGTGCCGTGCCGTTAAGGTAGTTCTCCGGGTGGTCGTACATATCCCGGAAGAGGGTGTACGAGTCGAAAAGACCTGATAAAACTTAGAGGCTTCAACCAGACGATATTCACTTGGCTGGACATACCTATGTGTGCGCCGGGGAGGCTCCCGGCTAAGTTCTGCAACATGAGCCGAGCGAGCTCGTTGCCTGCTGCAACGAGCTCAGCCATGAATATACTCCATTCTTTCTAGTCGTGAGGTTCTGTCCAGAATCTGGTGAGATACCCGTCAGCACGATATAATATCGTCTGATTCAGTGGGATCATCTAGGAACGAAAATAGGTGAGCCATGTCGCAGTCAAGTCGTAAAGTAAGCCTACATTCTGGAACAGAAAGTTACGTGCGCCGCTGTCGTACAGTGTCTTCACCCAGTTCACTGCACATTGCGTGACTTGGACAATTGATACACCGGGAGTCTGATCACCCGTGATCAGCGCGTTCGTCCCGACGTCATTAGTGCCTATCCATAGGGTATATATCGTCTCATTCGGATTCAGAGACACTCCTCCGTTCTGTGTCAGATTGAAGTATGCCGGCAGTTCATCTTGAACGACGAAGGGGGCTTTTCTGGAGTGAGGCGTTGGTCGCAGGAAGCTCCGGATTTGGCGAACGAATGAAGGGTGAAGTTTCCGTATCCTGCGAGGTAGACAGGCCAAGCTGTACCGTTGTCTCCAATACCTGAGAGGTCGGTATAGCTGTCTCCGAATGTGGTCAAGTTCTTGATAGAGCCAGGGTCGGGTCCCAGCGCGATAGATGCAGGAAGAAGTCCAGTGAGGAGTATCGACAGCAGAGCAGGGTAGTACATGGTGGCTGCCAGTCGAGCGGTATGGGTGGGGAGCAAAGCGTTCTTGAGATGGCTCTAGCCTGCCGTGCTTCTTATCTTTCGCAGCACGGATGGATGACCTGATGGATCCGCAAGCAACGGGGAACTTTCGAGATGGAAACTGCCCAGCATTTCTGCGGCAGAACGTCGGAATGCTTCACAAAGCGATGGGACACGAATGAGAACGAACAGACCTTCCGCATTCGGGCTCGACACCCACACCGCCGCTTGCCGGTTTCTTGTAGCACGTGATCTCCGTCGTTGAAGCGCGTCACTTGGTCCCTGCAGAGTACTGCTCGCTGTGTAGGTTGACCATGTATGCCCATAGCGCGAAGTCCCCCTCGCAGATACCGCAACCACCACATAGTGCAGGGACATCATATAAAGGCAAGAAATTACAATTATCAGGATGGGCAAGAGCTGACTGCTCGCACAGGACTCCGCGCAGCGATCGATCCGCATCAAATACCGTCCCCCGTCGAGGTCATAGAGGCCGACAATGAGAAGTGGGAGAGACTGCCATTTCCGACCTTGCCTGGTACCCACCCACCCCTCTCGACCTCGGACTACATAGCGTTAGACCAAGGTCGTTCACAGTCCTCCGAAACATTGCTTTGCATTGACACATCTACTTACAGGTTGTTCCTCGCCCAAGTTCTTCCGGGTTTCCACATGGACTGTCCCCAGTACATATAGACTCGCAAACGAATGTCATATACCGCTTGCTGCCGTCGTTCAACCTCTCGCTGAGCCACACCCTCGAGAGGAACCCGTACCGCTTGTTGAGACTGGGGAATCTGGCCCGCCTAGATGTGGCGGATGCAGGGCGTATGTGAACCCCTGGTGTACCTGGGTGGCAAATGGGGCGAGGTGGAGGTGCAATCTATGCGAGCACGAGACGGAAGGTATGTCCATACGAAGGTCCTTCGTCGTTGTGCTAACACTCCCTCTAGTTGACCCCGAGTATTATTGCGCACTCGACGCAAACCTGCTCCGCCTCGATCATCAGTCAAGGCCAGAGTTGAACAAGGGTACAGTCGACTTCACCGTCCCTCAACCATACTGGGCACCTCACCCGCCTCCCAGAATAACCCCCCTCTTTCACCCTGTCTTTCCACGGCCCCAAGATGGTTACCGTACCCCTCAGCCACTCAATCATATATTCTGTTTCGACGTGTCGACGGATGCTATACGCACTGGTTTCTTGGCTTCAGCGTGCAATTTTGTCTTGCGTGCGTTGTACGGAGAGGACGGGATTCCTCCGTGCTTACCTGAGGGAGCACAAATAGCTATTCTCACGTTTGACGATACCATTCAGTTCTATAACCTTGCCGTGCGTATGTATTTGTTTCTCTTCGAATATACCCTGAACTTTGTAGTCACATCTAGAGTTGCCGGAGATGTTACTCGTCGCCGACGTCGAGGAAGTATTTCTTCCAATACCTCCGGAAGGGTTATTCGTAGACCCTCACTCATCGCGGTTGGTCCCTCCGTATCTATTGTCGTTCCAGACCTAACAAGTTACTATGCAGGTCACAAGTTGAGAGACTTCTCACATCATTGCTACAGAAAACTGAGCATACGTCTTATCCGACCGCCGCCTTGGGCTCTGCGCTTGCTGGAGCATTGGCCGCCTTTGTAGGTTTTCCTTTCTTTACGCTACGTCACGTCGAACTAAACGTTCCCAGTCCTCTCGTGGCGGAATGGTTACAGCCTTTGTTTCCACCCCTCCAACTGTTGGTCTAGGCGCTCTGAAACCTCTATCCGTTGATTTTGAGTCAACGCTGTACGATACCGAGAAGGAGAGTACGATGTTCATTCCTAGGGATGAATTTTGGGAAGAGTTGGGTGAACAATGTGCGGAGGAAGGTGTTGGAGTGAATATGTTTGTTGCGCCGACTCGAATCATTGACATTGCTAGTATCGGTGAGCACATCGAACTTTCTGAATGGCGATCCTTCTCAATGAGGTGTCCTTTAGGCGTAGTGAGCTCCCTGTCAGGAGGAGAAATGTTCTTCCATCCTAGGTTCGATCGTATACGAGACGGCAAGGTGCTCGAATCTCAAATATATCATGTACTCACGCGCACGACGGTCTACGACGTCAACATGCTCGTTCGTACGTCGAAAGGTAAGGTGGCTTTCTGTGTTTGGTTACTTGGCCCTGATCGCTCCGCTAGGTCTCCGTGTAAAGGACTACCACGGAAACTACACCGGCGAACCAACGACATCCTCACTTACCATCGGCACCCTCTCTTCGTCATCCTCGATCTCTTTCACGTTCGAACACACCGCTCGACGGTTAGATGAACGTCAACAGGCATACTTCCAATGTGCGGTGTTGTATACTAGTAAGGAGGGACAGAGGAGGGTGCGAGTTCTAAATCTAGCGATGAAGGTAGCAGAGTTGGCGGGCAGTGTCTTCAGGTTTGCAGATCTGGAAAGTGTAACTGTGTACATGCTTCGGGAAGGTATGTTGCATTTGAAGTATATCTTCCCATCTTGTATTGACGGTCGTGAAGCATTGTCTAAGCTGTCTAGTCATCGTATCTCGCAGATACAGGAGGAGCTCACCGAGAAATGCGCGGCTATCCTACTGGCATATCGTAGGAATTGCGCTGCGTCGACAAGTCCTTCTCAGGTTAGTTGTTCTATGGGTGAGGTAAAGGATATAGACTGACGCCTTAGTAGCTGATCATTCCGGAAGCATTCAAAGCATTGCCCATGTATACGCTAGCCATGTTCAAATCGAAACCGCTCAAAGGTCGGTTGACTCGAATCTTTTCTTTGGCTCGTACTTAGCGTCGGCATACAGCTCGAAACGTCACATCTGACGTTCGGAATTACTGGATACACAAGTTAATGAGTATGCCCACCCGCGGCATCATGTTCCACCTCTATCCTCGTCTCCTCGCTCTACACGACCTCGACGACCGTATAGCCCTACCACAGACGTATGAGGCTACCACTGAGAACGGCGAGACGGAAACGGTGGAAATCATGGAGATGCCGTCGTTGATGCGAGATAGTTACTTGTTCATGGAGAGTGGGGGACTTTATCTCATTGGTGCGTGGATTTGCGTTGGTTTGGGTCGTTGAGATGTGCTGATGGGGTTGTAGATAATGAGGAGTTGATGGTTATGTGGATTGGTATGAATACTTCGCCTCAGATTTTTAAAGATGTCTTTGGGGTTGAGGAGCTCACTGAGATCAATCGTAACCTTGTAAGTCTCCTCCTTCATTGAATACTTCTTGCGCGTCCTGACTTTCTGTCTCACTGGCTTAGACCGAGCCTCCGCTCATCGAGAGCACGCTGTCTACTCAGATCCGAAATATCATTGCTAAGAGGGCCGTGGAACGGGGCGGACGATTGGTCAAGTTCATGATTGCCCGACAGAACATAGATGGCGCCGAGCTAGAGTTCAGCGATATGCTCGTGGAGGACCAGAATAACGCGGCAATGTCATACTTGGATTGTGAGTCTCTTCGGTGCTTCAAGACAGTGATTGGAGTAGTCAACTAAGGATATAATTGTAGACCTTTGCCTTGTGCACAAGCAAATCGCGAATGCTGTAAGTTTGTTATTTTAGGCTTGTTGAGGTGTGGATGTGGCTGACTGGTGAATTAGTTGAACTCTGGAGGATCTATTTCGGGGTCGACTGGGTTCCGAGGAACACCTTGGTGATATAGTTTGCAGTACTAGAATTGCATATGTACAGAATTGCTTCATTTTCTGAATCACAATCAGCTCCTGTTTGAAGCGCGATACCTCGCAAGCCTAAGACTACTTCTCTGGGCTGTCCGTACTTCCCTGACTCAGTACGCATGGGTACGCAACGTTCAGCAGGTTGTGTGCATGAACCTCACTCCGTACGCAAGTGGCTCAAGCAATGTCCCGTTGAATAGGTGCTGTTTAATATAATACACTAAGGTATATGGTATACGTACATGTTCACATCTCGTCCACACTCCACTGGTAACTCTCGAGGCCTCTCCGTTTCTTCTCGTTCTGTTTCTGGAAGAGCTTCTTCTCGAAACCGTTACTTCTGTCTGTGAAGACTTAGCGGCACATCTTGAGCATAAGACCCACAAGGAAGCTTACCGACGCCGTCCCACCGATAACCGGGCTTGATACCGAACCTGTTTGGTGGAGGAGGAGGACCGGTATACTCTGGTTTCTTTGGTCCCTTCGTGCGCTTTTTCTGTCAAGCATAGGTTGAGTGAAATGCGCGTTTGCAGTGAGTAGAAAACGTACGGTCAAGAATGCTGCCGCAGGGTCATTCCACCTTTCTTGCGCCTTCAGCTCCTCGTTGAGCTCAGCATCGTCTGCTGTGCGAGCAAAGCCCTTGCTTCGTAGGGCCTCCTCCTCTTTCCGCCTCTTCTCAGCCTCTTCCCGCTGCACGATACCCTTGCCCCATTCCATCTTCTTCGCCTCCTTCTCCTCTCTCTCATGTTTCCTCCGTGCAGCCTCTGCCTTCTCCACCGCCGGGTCGATCTTCCTTCCTGAAGCATCACGGTAGATTGTCTCCTGTGCAGCTGCGATTTCCTCCTGCGTTAGCTCTGGCTTGGGCTTCTCCTTCCCGAATGCCTTCTTTATTTGGTCGGCAGACATGAGACCGCCTTTGAACGGTTTATCCTCGTCCATGACGACCTGGGGTTGTTCATCTGCAGGTACATCCTCCTCCTTCTTAACACCCTCTCTAACGGTGGCCCACCCAGACTCTGCATCCGCCTTCTCCCTCTTCTTGAATCCCCGGTCCGACGCGACAACAGCCTCTGCCATGTCGTCGTCTTCACCGCCACCGTTGTCCTGTGGCAGAGAATCCCATCCTGCAATGTCGTCGTCCTTGATGAAGGAAGCAGAGCCAGAGTCGGCGGAGGAGACGTGCTTTGTCTTGCGTTTCTTCTTCTTTGGCGGAGCGGTGCGCGAGAGGATGGCATCGGCTTTGAGGCCAGACATGTACTTGGCCGCGAGATAGGCCTTCATTGAGCTCGCCATGGCCGCACAGTCGGTTACAAGAAGTTACAAGAAGTTACAAGCTTAAGGGTATAATGTGGCTGCTCAATCGAGCGCGTCACGGCCAAGTGCTGGTGTGACGTCCGGCTTTCTCGGAGTTGCCATTGATGGCAGTAGACGCCCTGTTACGGACACGTGTGACGGGGACGTCACGCCTCGTGTTGAAGCTGCAGACGCGTTGCGGAGGATCTTCCACCTCTCCATCCGTCGTCGTCGCCGCCGCCGCCGACGTCGACGATGGCCACTTTCTCTGACGGCGCAGAGCTCATGGTTGACAACACATTCCCCGACGACATGCGTTTCTATCTCCAGAATCTGCTCGACAGCAAGGAGAAGCAGTTGCAGCAGGCAGGCACGCTCGGGCAGCAGCTGCTTGCGCAACGCATGGAGCTCGAGGAGCGCATCCGACAGCTGCAAGAACTTGATCTCGACGTTGGCGACGACGAGCCATCTGTGCGCGAAAAGTACCGAGAACTCGCCGAAACCATCAAGGCATGGGACGCGGAGAACGAACAGCTATCTAGCACGTTTACTTCAAAGGTAGTCTCCTAATCGTCACGCCGTTGCCTTTCTGCTCACGACTCATGCCAGCCAACCACAAATGGTGCTCTCTCACCTCCCCCTCATTCTATCGATCTCCCCCGTGGGGAGCTCGAACGGTCTGTCGAACGCGCCAAGGCAGGGACCTCAGCGGCTCAGTCCTCTCGTCGCGCAAAGAATGCTGCTCATCGCGCAGACGACGTTGGTGAGAAAGCCCTCGGCGTTCTCTCTGGTGTGTAGCTGACGATCCCCCAGAATTCGCGTTTGAAATCGGGAGTGGCCTCTTGACAGAGGTCCGCCGGCTCCAGAGCCTGCTTGGCGAGCGTGACAAGGCGATTCAGGACATGAAGGAGGAGAAGGACGACCTCGAAAAGTCGGTGGAGGCCCTCCGAACCGCCCTCCGCCAGCAGGAGCAGTCCGCCGACAAGTTCAAGGAGGAGAATTGGAACCTCGAAGTCACCCTGCAGGAACTTCGCACCCAGCTTGCAGACACTCAGGCATCTGTCCAACGGTTGGAAGGCGACAACAAGCGGCTCACGAAGCTGCTCACGAATGCACGCGAGACAGCCGACTTGCACAAGAATGAGTCGGAGAAGCATCAACACGCGTTCGAGGAATTGAAGGCGAAACATGAAACGGATATCGCCCAGGCTAGGAAGCACGCGGCGAGCTTGCAACGCGACAAGTCCGACTTGCAGCAGAGTATTGATTCGATGAAAGCTGAGATGGCCAAGGCCAGCAAGCGTCTTCCTCGGTTCGGATCACCGCTCACTCCCAACGGCGGTGCCATCTCCGAGGCGGCAACGCCCGCGCAAATGGAGGAGGACGATGTGTTCAGTACCGCCGCTTCTACGAGGAATAAGAAGAATTACGACACCTCTGCGCTTTTCCCTGCCGACGACTTCGACTACGATTCTTCCCCTGATCCCTCGCCTTCTAAACCGTTCCTTGCACCTAACCACCCGAATAATGAAATTGAAGCTCTCCAGCAACGGTTGGCGCACGCTCAAAGGCAGATCAACACTCTCAAGGGGACACTGCAACGTGAAAAGGAGCTGCGAATTGAGTACCGACGAAAGCTTGATTCGTCGCCAGGGTTCGGCATCGAAGAAGAGGAAGAGGAGGTTGTCGATGAAGAAGAGGTTGAGGAACGAGGAGCCAAACCCCCTCGCCGGGTTACTCCCTACCGCACGAGGGGTGGTCGCGGCCGCGGCAGAGGACGGGGTGGAATGTCGCTGCAGCGCAGATTGGATCTGGCTGCACAGAGCCCTTCATCCGAGTTCGCAGACGATGACGACGTCCCGGAAGGCTCACCTCCCCCGCCTCTTCCTGCGATGCCTCTGGACTTCCAGGAGAAGGAGGAGAGTCGCCCGAGCACGGAACCGCTGGACGAGGAGGACACCGAGATTCAACAACCTCCCTCTCCCACAGTTTCAACCAAACGAACCAGCGTCGACGGCATGGATCCCGCATTTGCGAATGTCTTGCACCGTTCCTCATCCGTCAGCTCTCTTCCATTCAGTCGCAGTCCTCTCAGGCAGGCACTTTCTCGAACCGCTCGAGGTGGTACATTCCCTCGTCGTACGCGTGGTGGAGCTGCATTCCAAGAGGCTCGACCACCTTCGTTGGTTGTACAGCCCGGCGTTCTTGCAGACGAGTTCGGTCTGAATGAAGATTCGTCTGCCTTGGACAACACGCTTGAGCTGCCGGAGGTCGAGACGGCCGAATTCGGCTGTCAGACTGAGTTTATCGAGGAGACTCAACCTCCTGTGGTTGTGGTCAATTCTCCTCCTCCATCTCCTCCCCAACGCGAAGTCTCCGAGATTGCTATCCAAGCTGAACCAGAACCCGAGCCTGTTGTCGTCATCGAAAAGGCTGATGCCTCGTTGCAAACAGACGAGGAGATCGTTCCTGTTGTTGCGCGCTCTGATATGGGTATTCAGCACGAGGACCTCACGCCTAAACCTGCACTGGTGTCTACAGCTGTTGCTACCGACCCTGAGCCTGCCCCGATTCCTGAACCGGCGCCCGAACCAGTGCCCAAGCCGATATTCGCTCAAGCAGAAGTACAAACACTGGCAATTCCCTCTACAGATGCTCACATTCAAACCATCCCTGAAGTTATCCCTGCTCCCCCTCCAAAGGCAGACGCCGAGATGCAGACCGCTCCCATTCCCGAACCTGTGTCTGTGCCAATCGCTTCTACTTCTGCTGCGGGCGTGCAGGTATCTCCAAGTATGCACGATTATCTGGACACTTCTGTTGGCGAATCTAGCGGCGATACCACTATCACGCCTCGCCCGCCTGCATTGTCCATGCCGGACTTTAGTGACTACGAGGATGACGGCACTGCAACCGAGACGGGATCAATGCTGGAGACCGATACCGACGATTACCAGGATGCGAGACAGAGTCTGTCGATGACGACTCCGACAGAGTCGCAGGACGACTTCCACTCCATTATGACTGTCACTGACAACGACTTTTCCGACAGCGACGATGGAGAGAGTATCAAAGCGTCTCGTCTGTCCAGTCGGCAAGTATCTGCGTTCTCTTCCACTGCATCTGTGCCTCTTGCCTCGACCTCGATGGCGCCGTCGCCGATTGTTCCTCCCGTGTTCCAACCGACGTACGACTCCAAGGCGATTGAAACCGATGCTGTCGAAGAATTGCCTCCGCTCCCGCCACCTGTTATTCCGGTCGTGACTGAGGTAAAGAAGGAGGAGCCCAAGCCCGAGCTAAAGGAAATGTCCATTCAGACCGATGAGTGGACTCCGCCTGCTCCTCCCGCTCCCGTGCCTCTTGCCCCCACTACGCCAATCGCGTCTCCGAAAGCCGTTAGAGCAACCTCTGTGGTTCCTTCCTCACCTACACCTGCAGCACCAGTTTTAGTCACCGCACCTTCAACACCATCACTCGCCCCTTCTCCTGTGTTGCAGCCATCCCCCCGATTCCAGTTTATCTCCCCTCCGCCGTCAGCTGGCCCAACGACAACTTCATTGCCTATTTCGGCCGCTCCTTCACAATCCCAGAATGTCTCCAACCGAGATTCGAATGCAACATTCATTCCCCGACCTCGTACTTCAACTTCAGATAGACGACAATCTATCGAATCTGCCCTCTCGTCCGTGATGGACGATATCGTTGCCCGCTCACGTACGCCATCCAACGTAGCGTCGGCTATCGACAAATCTAGGCCACCGATGATGGTACTTCCCCCGCCGCCTCGCCAACCTCCCCCACCCAACTCGATGCCTCCTCCGCAATTTATACCCGACCGAAGATTACCCACTTCTTCCACGGCGTCTCGAGAAATACCCCCTCCCCGACCGTCGTCACCACCTCCACCCGAGCTCATCCAGCGTGCCACGACACCGACGTTCGGTTCCGTGCTGAATGTTCCAGGCGCTGGTAGACCGTTCGGCTTGCGTGCCCATGGATCAATGCCACCACCGCAAGGGAATATTCGACAATATCAGTCGAACGGTAGCGTTCGTTCCGCTGCGAATGGTACTGCCCGTGCCAGTCCCTCTATGCCTTCCTTCACTAGGGAACGTCGGGAATTATCCCAGACTTCGCTCAACTCAGGTGGTCACAGTGTAGAGTCGCAACGCTCTTCAATTTCCTCCGACAACCATGGATACGAGCCTAGTCAACAGCCTGGTACGCCTGACAGGACGGCAATGGCTGGACGCCATGGTGTAGGATCCACGGACCCGACCGTAATACACGCTATCACCCAAACCATGATTGGCGAGTTCTTGTACAAGTACACTCGTCGCGCACTCGGAAAGGGACACGGTGAGAGGCGCCATAAACGATTCTTCTGGGTCCATCCGTATACGCGGACGTTGTACTGGAGTGACGCTGATCCCGGCTCGTCTGCCGTATCGGAGTCCAGTGCAAAGAGTGGTATGTAGGATGTTTTCCTGAAGCGTGTACTGCGGCTAATTGTGCCATTCCACAGCTTATATTGAAGACGTTCGATCGGTGCTTGATCCTAACCCTATGCCCCCCGGCCTCTACCAGTACAGCGTGGTCGTGGCTACTCCTCAACGTGAGATGAAATTCACTGCCCCCACAAAGGAAAGGCATGAGATCTGGCTAAACGTGGGTGCATGAGATATAACTCTTTGGTGCTGCAATGCTGATTAGATTTCACCCAATAGGCTCTGAAGTATCTCTTATCCCGCCCCGGTGCCGGACAGGTCGCTTCACCTTCCAACGGTGCCGTACTCCCCAACAGCCCAATGTCCATGGAAGCCAAGCTCCCCGACGAAGACCACGGCAACCACCACACTGTATTCGCAAGCCCTCAAAGTCAACGGAGCACGAGGACGACTAGAACTGGGTTGAGCACGGATTCGTGGAACATCACACCCCGTGGACAGCGAAGTCAATCTCAACTCTCTCTCGGAGGTTCTATGGGGAAACGATCGGGAACCCCTGCAGCCGAGTACCTCCGCTGGAGCAATCTGGACGGCCCCTCGAGTCCCACGAAGTCATTTGAGCATATCCCTGGCAACGACGGGGAATTGGATTTTGAGCTTCATGAGGATACACTGTCTGACGAAGGTTTCGAAGGTCTTGAGAATGTTCGCGCCTGCTGCGATGGTCGTCATACCGTCGGACGCTCTGGCCGCATTGAGCACCATCACCACCATCATCACCATGATCAACCTCAACCCCGTGAACAGTCACGGACGCGCGACCAACTCTTGGACCCAAATCCTCATGATATCTCTCGCCCTGTCTCTCCTGCATGGTCATTCAGATCTCGAGCCGGAAGCGCTACTTCTCATGACCGCGAAGGCACCGGTTTCTTCTCGCGCTTCGGTTCCAGACGGTCCACAAAGACAGCATTGTCTTCCGTAACCACTGACCGATAATATTCTTTTCATCTCGACCTCGACTTATTCTTGTTCGGTTCTTCCTCGTCTTTCTGCCTCTCTTCGATATTCTGCTTTGGACGGCTTGCTTGATTGCTATTACATTCCTTTAATTGATCTCTTCGATATCTTCCCTTCTCCCCTTTCTCAAAGACAGTTGCAAATAGATCAAATGTACGCGATATCTTGTCTGATTACGTACGTTACCACACTCCTTTGCGAATTATTCTCATAATTATGTTACGATTGAGTACTGCAAGGAGTACTGTCCGTGTGTGCCATGTTGTCTTGAGCTATTACCAATGCTCTCGGAGTTCACATTTGAGATAATTCCCGTCAGAGACAACTTGTCTAAGAGACAGGGACTGCTTAACATGCATACCAATAGTAGTTGCAGTGGAAGCATTACAGCTGTTTGAATAAAGGTTGGCAGTTTGCAACCTTTTTGAAACAAACATAATCCTGAGCACTTCACCAAGATATGATGATGTTTAGCACTGGGGGCACAATATTTCTTGAGCTTACAGTCAACTAGCAGGCAACAGCAAATAGAGCCTTACTGGCACTCCAAAAGAGAAAGGCAGTCATGGCAAAGACAGGATAAAGACAGAGATTCTTCAGCATGAACTGAGGGATGTAGGTACAGAGTAGTGGCCATCAGGAAAAACCTCTTTTTCCCAATGTATCCAATCCAATGCAACTGAAAGCAAATATAAGTTACAAATAACTATTGATCAAATAGCTATCTAATTTTCAGATAACAATATACCAATGTTTATGAACTGTGATGTTTCAGATGAGCATCTGACTGATAATTTTGAGTTCAAGTCTAGCTCAATAGAAATGCAATGCCAATCTAACTCCAATATGATTTGAATTGATTTGAATATTGTTTGATGTACTGTATACTCATTGGTGTTGACACTAACTGTGTAACCGCACTTGGTTACACACAACATACACACCTTCCATATTCGTCACTACGCTTCCCTATTAGGTAATCGCTGTGGTTCACTTACATCTCTCGCTTTCTCCTTTGTTGCTCTAGTTCTTACTCTCGCAACAAAGGTATGTATAATTATTATATTGTATTTAGCTCTAGTTCTTACTCTCGCAACAAAGTACTTTTGTGCCCGTTCTTGCGTTCGCCGTGCCGTTTAGTGAGGACGATACACATCGTCCTTACACTTTTTTTTGAACGCCGCACAGATTACTCCTTCGTGTTGCAGCACACGAAGGCACTGCCCGCCGGGTCTCTAGAGACCATCCCGTGTTGGTCTGCTCAATAGGTAGCCAACCTGTCGAACGATCAGAAAAATCTGCGCGCTACGAGATCGCTCACGCAGGCGAAACATCGAAATGCCCTGCCTTTCAGTAACACCGACGACGACGAACTACACGCTTTCTTGGAGCCCGCCCTCTCTACATTTGCAGGAACACTATCCCCGCTCACACCAACTACCGCCTCGACACCGTCCTCGCTCCTGAACGAATCGTTGTCGCCCGTTGGTATTATAACACCCCCCGCCGCCGCAACCATCCCGCCGGCAACGAATCAATTCCCAAACGCGTCGCTACACCGCCGTCGCTCTTCTGCATCATCCTCCTCCTCGTCGGACACGTCATTGCACGCATATACCCTGGTTAGATCAACCATGTCTGGTAAGGTCGATGCCTCGGTTGTTCGTGTCCCGGGAGCAAAATCCCCGCCCGCTCTCACGAAAGGGAAACTCACCCCCGAGGTAGTCAATTCCTGGGACAAGGCATGCCGCCTGTACTTTGCTCGAAAAGCGATTGCCCCTGCCGATCAGGTCACAAACGTCGCGACCGAGTTCCAAGACGACCTCGTACTCGACTGGTATTGCGCTAATGAGACGACACTCGCAATTATGACGTTCACCGATTTCGTTGCCGCCTTCAAAGCCCGCTGGCTTAAACGCGGATGGGAAGACGAACTCCTCACCAAACTTATCCGCCACCGCCAAGGCGAAAACGAACCTTTCGAGGACTGGCTTACGGCCATAGAAACCCAGAATGCGGTCCTACGCGGCACCTCCTTCCACAAGGATACGGCCGGGATTCGAGAACTTGTCGCCGCCAATGCTGTAGAGGATCTCCGCCTCCTGGCACAAAAGGCGGATGTCAAGGCAATCTCTGACTTCCAAGACTGGAAGGACCGCCTGGCGTCTCGAGACAATGATCGCCTTCGTGACATCCAAGCCCGACTTCGCGAAATGGACGTATATTTCAATGCTAGGTCGCATGCTAATGCCCTGCTACCCGCTCGGGCTCAAAACGCGACCGCTAACTCTGGAGGACCTGCTGCCAACACCGCTCGCGTCAAGTTGCCAAAGCTCACACCTGCCGAAAAGAAATTACTGGACGACAACGCTGGCTGCTACAAATGTCGCAAGTTCTACATATATCATCAATCACCTACGTGTCGCATTGACTTCCCCGACGCCACTACGTACCGCACCCTCACCGCTGCCGATGCTGCACGTGCCAAGGAAGCTAAAGCTAAACCGACCATTGGCGTCGTCACTGAACACAACACAAGCCCCATCCCCATTGCCACCATACGTTCCTCCCCTCCGCTCGCCATCTCCAGCTCTGTTCTTGGCTCAGGCGAGGACACAAACTCCGAGTACGTCACATCTTCGATAACTGCCCCACACATCTGTTGGTCTGCATCTGTCGTTGGCGCAGACAACCTCCCCTCCGATCCTATCAATATGCTGATCGACTGCGGCTCCCCCACAGTTTTGATTGACGATAGCATCGTCGACACCCTTGGGTTGCGGCGCCGTCGCCTACACACCCCGCTGTCGTTGGGGGGGGGGGGGGCATTTGGAACGGAGGCTGGGACGGTTTCACCTTCGGAATATTGTACTATTAGGATTTCCTTTCCATCCACTCCATGGATATCGAAGAAGACACGAGCTGTTATAGTCAACGCATTATCGTTCCCGCTTATACTTGGTATGCCATTCCTGCAAAATAATAATCTTTTAATCGATGCATCCCGTGCTGCCGTTCTCGAACGCGAATCTGGGCTCAATCCGGCCGAACCAAATCGCAAGCCAAAACCTCCTCACATGCCTTCACGTCGCGAGCGAGCGGAACAACTGCACGAACGAAATGAGCTGCATGCCCTCAACATGCAACTGATCCGTGCACAAAAGCGCGACGTGCTCCGTGAGTTACAACTGCGCTTTCGTGAACAACCTTTTGCCTTTCAACATACCCTCCCAACCCCGCCATCCTTTCCTCAACCCATGGAACCAACGACAATAGCTTGCGCAATTCGCACACGCATAGAAGAACTCGCCCTCAACGCCAAACTTGCCCGGGAGAATGAGAAGATGAGAGAGAAGTTTAAGGACCGATTCCCCGATGACATTCCCCCGATTCACCACTTACCCACTGATGTATATCACCGATTTCGTCTTAAAGATCCCAACATGGTTATAGTGAAGCGAACTTATGACTGCCCCAAGAAATACCGGGAGGTGTGGCGTCAACTGCTCGACGAACATCTCGCCGCTGGTCGACTTCGCCCCTCTTCAAGCCCATACGCCTCGCCCGCCTTCCTCATACCTAAATCTGATCCCGCAGCCAAACCCCGTTGGGTCAACGACTACAGAAAACTCAATGCTAACACTGTTCCCGACGTCCACCCCCTCCCTAGCATCCAAGAAATCCTATCGGACTGCGGAAAAGGCAAAATTTGGGCGAAGATCGATATGACCAACTCTTTCTTTCAAACTCGGGTACACCCTGACGACATCCCCTACACGGCAGTCACGACACCTTTTGGACTGTACGAATGGCTCGTCATGCCTCAAGGATGTCGAAATGCACCGGCGACGCACCAGCGTCGTATGTTCCACGCGCTGCGTCCGTTCATCGGTAAGATATGTCATGTCTATCTCGACGACATTGTCATATGGAGTCAGGACTTGGCAGAGCACCGCCGAAATGTTGCGACCATTTTGACGGCTCTGCGGCAACATTCTCTATACTGTTCGCCGAACAAGACTGATCTCTTCTGCTTAGAGTTGACATTCTTGGGCCACCGCATCTCTGCTCGGGGCATTGAGGCGGATGGCTCTAAGGTTCAACAAGTGCTTGATTGGCCCGTACCACGCTCCGCTTCTGACGTTCGGGCCTTCCTCGGGCTCGTCCGATACATGTCGAATTTCCTGCCTACGCTGGCTGTACACACCTCGGTGCTGAACAAGCTGACGACGAAAGAAGCGGAGGCCAACTTTGTTTGGCGGCCTGAGCACTTCGCGGCATTTGAAGCGGTCAAGCGACTTGTAGTGAGTCGGGAGTGCCTCACTGTCATTGACCATCAAAACATGGGTAATAATCACATCTTCGTATCTTGCGATGCGAGTGATTGGTGTACGGGTGCGGTGCTCTCTTACGGAGAGACTCTCGAAACTGCTCGTCCGGTTGCCTTCGAGTCGCAGCAACTCAAAGGTGCCGAATTGAACTATCCTGTTCACGAGAAGGAGCTGCTTGCCATTGTCCGCGCGTTGCGGAAATGGCGTGTTGACCTCATCGGTGTACCTTTCACGGTATACACTGACCAACGCACCCTGGAGAACTTTCCAGAGCAAAAGCATTTGTCACGCAGACAGGCTCGCTGGCAAGAGTTTCTTGCCCAGTACGACTTCAAAATTGAGTATATCCCTGGCGAGGATAACTCACCTGCTGACTCAATGTCGCGACTGCTGGATACTCCCACCCTCGTGGCCGCGCTAAGCTTCGTCCAGTCTGCTAAGGAGCTTGCACGGCTAAAGGATGCGGGACCCTTGATGCCTGTAAACTCTGTCCACATGCGTGTCTCTACCGACCCTAGCTGGCTTGCAAAAGTCAGCGAAGGTTACCTGACAGATACGTGGACCAGTAGACTCCTGGACAGCCTGTGGGACGCGCCGGCTAAGGCCCGAGTACTGAGCAAACTTGGGCCGGACGCGGACATCTCGATTTCAGCCGGGGACGCCCTTGCAAGGGGATGGCTGAACAGCGTAACACGCACAGGTATCACCATTAAAAATGGGTTGCTGTACAACAGTGAACGACTCCTGCTTCCTCGGATTGCGGACATCCGTGAAAGCATCTTCCGTCTCGCACACGACACCCTCGGACACTACGGTGGCGATAAATCCTACGCGGCCATTCGTTCTGCGTACTACTGGCCGCGTATGCGAAAAGAGTTGGAGGAATTGTACATGCCCTCTTGTGAACAGTGCCAACGGAACAAGGCCCTCACGCGTAAACCGACTGGCCCTCTTCACCCTCTTCCCGTCCCGGACTCACATGGGTCTTCCATTGCCATCGACTTCATCGGGCCACTACCCCTTGATGATGGACACAATTCAATCGCCACAATCTCCGATCGCCTTGGTGCCGACTTCCGCGCCATACCATGCCGAACCGACATATCTGCTGAGGACTTTGCTACCCTATTCTTTTGTCACTGGTACTGCGAAAACGGTATGCCCACCGATATCGTTTTGGATCGAGATAAGTTATTCGTCTCCAAATTCTGGAAGGCTTTGCACCGCTTAACAGGAGTCAAACTAAAAATGTCTACATCCTTCCATCCCGAAACGGACGGTTCTAGTGAACGGTTTAACAAAACCATCATTCAAGCCCTTCGCTTTCATGTCGAACGTAACCAAAAAGGATGGTCGTCCACTCTTCCCCTCGTCCGCTTCAACTACATGAACACCATCAATGCGTCCACAGGTTTCACACCGTTCCAGTTACACATTGGGCGTAGTCCGAGGGTCATACCCCCCTTGTCTGCGTCTGATGTGGAAGCTGTTGCGGCCGAGACCACTCCCGAGGCCGCTATATCCGCAGCCGACCTCATTCGTAGTATTGACACCGACGTTATGGAAGCGCAAGACAATCTATTACTAGCAAAGTCGGACCAGGCTCATCACGCCAACAAACATCGCTCGCAGGAACATGTCTATTCCGTTGGGGATTCCGTACTCATATCGACATTTCACCGCCGCCGTGAATACATGCAAAAAGGAGATAATCGCGTAGCTAAGTTCATGGTACGTTTTGACGGACCTTACACAATTACTGCCGCACACCCCGAGGCAAGCGCGTACACCGTGGAACTTCCCCCTCACCTCGACATCTTCCCAACATTTCATGCCTCACTCTTACGCCCTTTTATCCGCAACGATCCCGCACTCTTCCCGTCCCGCGAACACGAACAACCTCCGCCTGTGCTCGTGGATGGACATCAAGAATATTTCATTGACAAGATTCTGGACCGACGTCGTCGCGGCAAAGGCTTCCAATATCTCGTTCGATGGAAGGGTTACGGTAGCGAACATGACTCATGGTTAAGGGGATCTTTGCTTGACGACGTAAAAGCTTTGGACGATTTTCTGGCTTCGCTTTCTCACGGCTGATTTTCTTTCATGATGCTACTTTTTTTCTTTTTCTTTTTCACTCGTTCTTATTTCTTCTTCGTCACAATTCTTCTTCATATGCTGATTTCTTCTGGATGGGGAGGAGTGTAACCGCACTTGGTTACACACAACATACACACCTTCCATATTCGTCACTACGCTTCCCTATTAGGTAATCGCTGTGGTTCACTTACATCTCTCGCTTTCTCCTTTGTTGCTCTAGTTCTTACTCTCGCAACAAAGGTATGTATAATTATTATATTGTATTTAGCTCTAGTTCTTACTCTCGCAACAAAGTACTTTTGTGCCCGTTCTTGCGTTCGCCGTGCCGTTTAGTGAGGACGATACACATCGTCCTTACAAACTGACCTCCAATGATGCCAAAAATATCTAATTGATATCACTATCTATATAACCTAGTGCTAATGCTTTTAAAGGATATCTGGTCTGTGGGTGATAGAGAGCTATCAAAAAATGCATAAGTCTCAGCTGTTTATGAGATGTGTCAGCAGAAATGGTATATATGGCCTATTGCTTCAGAGATACTATATGGCCTGGTGGCCTAGTGGCTAGAGCTTTGCTTTACAGTGCATTCAGGAGAAACTGGGTTCAATCCTTAATGGTGTCAGCTATATATCTCATTTTATTTTATGATTGCTTTTGCATATTAAATTGAATTGTAATGGTGCTCATTATTGATTTGAATACTAGTAAATTATTTTATCATGCTTTATAACCAAAGTCAATGATATATTAAAATTGATCAATAAGAAGTATTAGAGGAAAATTGTAGTTATTTATAGACAATCCTCTCAAAATTGGAGATAAAAATTCCTACTAAATAAAGGAATAAAGATCAGAATAAGGATAGTCTGGATAATTAGAGCTTTTGGGAGAAAACTATAACAAAATTATTAATTATATTTTATCATATTCAAAATGTGTACAATTGACAAGATTTAGAAAATGAGGTTTTTTCTAATGCCGTCTGTTGCGCTGCCTCTCATTTTCAGCCTTCAAGTCTGAAAATAGATGAAATGGGCAATGATTAGTATAGAAAAACTCAATTTGATCAACATTCAAGTCATTTTTATATATGATTTGTGGACTATTCTTATAGTCAAATCTTTTAGAAGACAGTAGCTTGTCATAAAAAAAAACTCTCAAGTTTGTTCTTCTTAAGCAAGATATAGAAAATGACTTCGTATAGACATGTACACATCAACTATATAAATAGTAGACTGGACGTTGGTGCTCAGAATTTAAGCTTATTGAGGGATGCGAATTACCTGATGCATGGATTCAAATTGTGATGGCAGCTTTTGACAATCTGGAACAGCTACTTTTTTCTCATAGCTGCCTGAAAGAGGAATATTCATGGGATGTCCATCTGGTTGTTTAGCTGAGCTATTGTACTGTAACCAACTCTCAGTTGGATATCACAATGGATATTATTCAGACCTAGTTTAGTGGGCCAATGTAAGTATAACAGTGACGATTCCTAATTCATATTTCTTATTATTTAACTAATAGTTTACTTTCTGTTTAAAATTTTCTTATATATATTTTAAACAGTTATTATATATACATACAAACTATTTACTATCTAATACATATATGATTACTACAAATTATGTCTATTTGAAAGTATAACAATATATTATTATACTTTAGATATTTACTTTATAGTATACCGCAATGCATGCGATACCTTCTTTGATCTTTAATAATGCATTAGCTTATAGAATATTAATTATGCTATTTAACTAAAATTTTCTATTCTCTTTCATTCTATCATTGAACCAGATTCAATCATCTAGTAAGATAACTTTACAAGTCAAATGAAAGCCTTTTCTGTGTATTATTTCACATAGCTGATATCTAACTTTTTAGATTGTGATTCTTTGTAAAAACTTTAATTTAATATAATTTATCATAAAAGATATAGAAACTAATAAAGAATTAAAGTTTATATTTACTATAATGTTTACTAAAAATTGACTCAGACAAGGGATATACATTCTATTAGAGTATCAGCAAAATTTTGCCTTTGTTTATAGCTGAATAGACTGAATCTTTGGAACATCTCTTTATAGCAGATGATTTTTTCTGTATACTTTGAGTACAATTCTATAAATTATATTTTTCATCACTATTATATTTGACATTTTGATATACAGAGCATTGACTAAAGTAGTATACAATTAGATTATTTACTTTAGATATTTGACTATATAGTTCATCAATTGAAAAATCATCTATTCTGAGAAGTGAAAACTTTGAAGGATTTAACTGATCTAACTATAATATAATATGTTCTCTTGATACTTCATATGTTTTCTTTTCAACTGATAAGAGAGAAGCCCTCTTTGTCAAAGAATTGCAAACTATGTGAAACATCTTGCAAAAGAATAAGACTACTATAAAAGACAAAAAAGAAGTTGACTTTCTTATGTAACAACACTGAAGTGCAATCATAAAGAGAAAGCCAGATACTGCGGCAATAGTGTGAAAAGTAAAAGCAAGAAAGCAAGCCATAAAGACTCAAAATTTTGTAAAGAGAAAGCTTCATAGTGAGGAGTATGTATCAACTCAGCAAGATTAAAATAAAGATTGAAAATAGGAAGCAACAATATATATATATTATATATATATATATTACTTACTTAATATAATATATGAGAGCTTAATATGTAATTAATTATTTAATATAGTATAGAAATATTTAACCTTGATTCAACTACTTAAAATAGAAGTTGGGTGCTTAAATATTAATTATATACTAAATAAAATAAGGGAAATCAATTGTGTACATATTTCTCACCTTTTTATTAACACGTAGTAAATGATTCTCTTCGTATCTCATGAATTTTAATTGTCACACCTGATGATATCTTTTGAATGTTTCTGCTTCTCAGAGTGTGTAGAAGTATTAACTAAAAAAAACAGTTTGTCACATGTGGTACAGATCAAATAAACACAACTCTGACAATGTCACAGGTACAATTTGTTTAATTTTTAATAATCCATTATTATTCAATATTTGTGCAATGATTATTACAATAATTAAACATTACTTAGCATCAAAAAGAACTTCTTTTTCTTCATAGATTTAATCTCATGCAACTAAAAAGAAATATAAGCTATAAATAACTATTGATTAAATAGTTATTAAATTTTCAAATAACAATATTGAAAGATTTATGAATTTTGTTATGTCAGATGAGATCTAACTAGGTTAGCTTCAATTGAGCTAGCTTTTGATAATTTTTTTAGTTCAAGTCTAGCTTCATAAAAATGCGATACTAATTTAACTCCAATTTAATTTCAATATAATTTGAATATTTTTGATGTACTTTATATTGAGTCTGGTGTAAGCTTGAATATATCAAACTGAGATCTGACATAACCCTGAAGCTTGTATCATCACATGTCCATCATTTCTGGATGGATCATCAATGACCCATCAAGATTATTTTTCCATGACTCATCTGATGACATTGCTGATTGTTCTGATTTGTATATTCCAGGCGAGATATTCTGTGATCGTGTGAAGGGGTATTTTTAAAACTTCCATGTTCCTTGAATAATCCGGAAGTTTTGAATGGACCTCTTTACACAATCATATGCTTTCACTAGCTTTGTTACGAGGTAGGAAAATGCATATTCTGAGTAGGTTTTGTTCCTTTTCTTTCCTGATTGTTGTGGCCAGTGGGAGCATGTATGTTTTGAAGAAGCTGAATGCTGGTTGTATAGAGTCTGGAGTATATTATTAGCTACAAAATTCATTTTTTATTTCGCATGAAACAGATCTACATCGATATTCCGTTCAACATTCTCATTTTAAGTCTCACTTCGCTTCTCAACATTCTGACCTTCAGAGTTATCATCATTCTTAAAAGCGATGTTATCATTTTCATTATCATTGTTCCCTTTTGTGTTTTGCATCGAAGCCCTAAGCTGTTTATTTGTTTAAATTTAAATATAAATCTTATGTGCAACAGCTTGAGATATGCACTACACTTCCTTCAGGTGTTTTGATAGTTATGCGATAATGGGAATCAGCTCCAGAAGGCTCACTAGCTGAACTCTTTTTCTTTGCAACATCATTACTACTTGGGCTTCAACTATATAGTTAAAGTATATTTGCATGTACCTTTTTTGATTTAATTTGTAGATTAGTTTTGTTTGCTTCACAACCGGTTCTTATTAAGTATGTATCTTCCGGAAGTCTCAGAGACCTCGATAAGACCTCGGAGGATACAGACTCGGTTGTATAGTGGGCTATGGCCTCAGCTTATGTGCTGTGCCCTGCTCGAGTTCGGGGCCCTATTTG
>MU275232.1:0-136007 GCA_022160315.1 Panus rudis PR-1116 ss-1
TACAACGTTGCAAGTCGTTGCAAGGCGTTACAACGCGCGCCTCTCCTTCCGGAACTTCGCAAGGGGTCACCTCGCGCGCACTATTTTGCTGATGAATAAGACTGATATGCAGTATGTATACATCTGATACAAACTTCTTCGTACTCTGTCCATATCTACTTGTTACAGCATTGAAGATAGTCAAGCCTTCTCACTGAGTTCCGCAACACCAGGCAATGTCTACAGAAAAATGGTAAGCAAAGTCACGAAGTACAGGTCTGGATACATACCTTGCCCTCGAGCAGTTCCAAGCTAGCACCACCACCAGTACTGACGTGGCTGAGCTTGTCCTCCAGCCCGTGTTGAGCGACAACAGTGGCGGTATCACCACCACCGACAATAACTGTTGCACCTTTCTGTGCAGCTTCGACGGTTGCGTCAAGAAGGGATTTAGAACCTTCTGCGAACTTGGGGAACTCAAAGACACCAGGAGGCCTATTTCACCAAGTCAGTTCCATGGCCAAAGTTCACAACTGACTACACTGACCCGTTCCAGAGAATGGTCTTTGCCTCGAGCACAGTCTGCTTAAAGAGCTCCCTACTCTTCGGGCCGGCGTCAAGGCCCATCCAGCCCTCGGGGATTCCCTCCTTGTCGGTCGCAAGACCGGTCTACGCAAAGAGGTAAGAGGCTATCAACGATGATCAGACGGAGATCACGTACGTTTGCATCCTTGTCAAACTTGTCAGCGGTGACAAAGTCAACAGGGAAGACCACTTTGATGTTCTTCTGCTTCGCCTTTTCTATCAGAGCTGCAACCTTCTCAGAGCCGGGCTTGTCGAAGAGAGAGTTGCCGATCTGCGAGGGCAATATAGTGAGGCTGTGAATGACGTATGGCCAAATGCAAGTACATACAGGAACATTCTCAAGCACCTTTTTGAAGGTGAAAGCCATGCCTCCGGCAATAATGAGAGAATCGACCTGTGAGCAAGTGAGAGGGGAGTCATGAATCCAGGGAGAATTTGCGTACCTTGTCCAACATGTTCTCAATCAGTTGGATTTTGTCGGAGACCTTGGCACCGCCAAGGATGGCAAGGAAGGGGCGCTCGGGCTTCTCGAGAGCCTTTGCAAAGTACTCGAGCTCCTTCTTCATAAGGAAGCCGGCTGCGCGCTGAGGAAGCTTTACGCCGACCATACTGGAGTGAGCCCGGTGAGCGGTTCCAAAGGCATCGTTCACATAGACATCCCCGAGCTTGGTGAGGCCTTCCCTGAACTCGGCGACTTTTGCGGGGTCAGCCTTGATCTTGTTGCCATCCTTGTCTTTGGTTGAGCCCTCCTCTTCGATGTGGAAACGAAGGTTCTCGAGGAGGATGATAGAGCCAGGGGCCGCGTTATTCACTGCAGCCTCGACCTCGGGGCCGACACATTCGTGAACGAAGGTGACGGGCTTGTTGATGTGCTTCTCGAGCTCCTTTGCGACGGGCTCGAGTGAGTACTTGGGAACGACCTTGCCGTCTGGACGGCCCAAGTGGGACATGAGGACGACAGTCTTGGCCCCTGGACATTGAACTAGATTAACGGTAGAGCGCTTTGCGATGGGTGCAAAAACTCGCCATTGTCAAGAGCGTATTGAATAGTGGGAAGAGCAGCTACAATACGCTGGGAGAGGTTGAACGATTACTCTGTGCAAGTATCGGGGGTGTACTCACTGCGGGGTTAGTGACCTTTCCATCCTGCATGGGGACATTGAAGTCGACGCGAATGAGGACGCGTTTCCCCTTGAGGTCGAGGTCGGTAATGGAGAGTTTGTTTGAGAGGGACATTGTGGATGAGGATGAGGAGAGGGAGTTCAAAGTTGGTGGGCGCATCTCATATACTCGGGGCAGATTCCGATATCACGATCGATGAACGTTCCAAGGCTGCCCGTGGGCTCCCCCAGCAAGTGCTAGAAGGCCTGCTACAGCCTGCTACATAGACTGGCCCGGGCTCTGTCCTGCTCTGGCCATGCACTGCACCACCGAGTGCACCAACATACGCGCACAACAGTAGGGGGTTTCAAAATTAACGGCAGCTGCAGCTGCAGGTGCAGCCGCCCAACGCTGGCCCGGGAAGAGCCCGTCGTCACAGAGGTAGTCACGCATGTTACCGATGGGTCACAAAGAGGTGACATCTTTGGAGGACCCGCCTATATTCAACTTCTTGGCCCTAAAAAGCTTGGGTTGCCATGCTCTGGTTTATACTCATTTGATGATAATATCCTGGCCCAAGTACTTATGGTTTGTGGGCTTGCGGAGGTACATGTCTTGCTCGAGCTTGTCACGTGATGCTTCACTGTGTTACAGGATCATGACCGGAGTGACCTCCCTCCTTTGGTAGGGCCGGGCATCCTGCCTTCCGGGTCCCGCAAGCGAGTGGGCGGCTGCAGCTGCTGCTGCACCTGCCGTTAATTTTGAAACCCCCTAGTTATACTTACTTTGAAGTTTGCGGACGGTTTTGAATACACTCGCGTGTGAGGACGATCTGGATCTGGATCTGACCGTCTACCCATCTCGGCACCAGCTCGGCACTTTCCTCTCTCCTCCTTAGGCCACTACCACAAATGACAGACACGACTGGCAAACAGGACTCGGGCAACTCTCTCGGGCTGGATCTGCAGAGCCTCAAGATCGCTGAAGATACCCCTCACTCAAGCCAGAACGGCGACGCTGCAGAGGCTGGCTCTCAGATTGCAGCAGACGACGCCAAAGCCGCCTCTGCGCCATCTCCTTCAGAGAATCAGTCAAAGGCGGACGCAAAGAGTCCTATTGCAAAAGAAAAGAAGAAGCCATATGTGAACCCGGATCGCGTCAAGACCGGTGGGGCCCAGCGGGTAAGACACCCAATTGTACTCTCGAAGGATACGCTGGACCGTGCTTGTATTTCTCCAGGACAAGCTCACCGATGAGGAGCTCACTGAGCGGATGGCGCGTATCAGAGAGCAGAACGAACGGATCAAGCAGAGGAGAGAGGTACATTCGTCTCGGTCGAACGCGTCACCCACCGCCTAACACCTCGCTAGGATGTCAAGAAGGACGAGGACGAGTTTCGCAAGATGCAGGAGGCGGAACGTATGAAACAAGCGAAAGCAAAGAAGGTGCAAGAAGACGTGAACCGGACGAGGGAACAAAATGCCCGCCGCAAGCTGGAAAAGGTATGAAACACATTGGGCAATAGAGAACGCCAGTGTTGACGCATGACGCGCGCGTAGATTCAAGGCAGAGAATGGGATGCAGAGAAGCAAGGCCAATGGAAAGACGCGAGACCGTCTGGCCAGGGCGACTCTGCCAAGCCTGCCAGCCCTCCTGCGAAGATTGGCATTCGAGGAGCTATCCGAGGCGGAGGTAGCACGAGAGGACGGGGACGGGGACGAGGCGGGAAACCACAGGAGGGAAGAGAGCCAGCTTTCGAGCAGGAGAAGCCAGAGGGAAAGCAGGAAGAAAGGCAGGAGGAGAAGCAGGAGGAGACGAAGAAAGAGGACGCTGCACCTGCTGCCGTCGCCAGTTAGTGCGTCTCCGGCGCGTCGTTTCTGTGCTTCAGACTGCTGCTATCGCATTTCACGCATCATGTACTCGTATTATCTGTAATATCCAACCGAACGGAGGTTCACTGTGTCCCACATTTCTCGTACTCGAGTTCTACAGGACCTGCCGCATATGGCCCGAAGACGAGGCGGATTTGAAATGGCGCTTGCAGACGCCCATAAGTTTATCCAAAAGATTCTGCAGTCCGCGGAGGCAGCTTCATTGCAACTCAGTACTCAGTACCCAGTACCCAACACTATTCTCCAAAATGGGTCGGGGAGTCCTATTGACGTCGAACCTGCCGCAGCTGCAAAACCTCATCAAGCGGGATCCCCCCGGTTATCAGGAAGAATTTCTGCAGCAATGGAACCACTACAATAGTGTCCGTCAAATATTCCAAACCAACCCTGATGAAGAAGCACAACACTTCAGAGAGCTTGTGACTTTTATTGCTCAGGCATGTCTCTTTTACTTCAGCGCATACCTCGTCTAAATTTTATCATGTCCAGGTCGCCCAATGCTATCCAAAGCACACGAAGGACTTTCCCTCGCATATATCGTCTCTCCTCCTCGAGAGCTATGGTGTCCTGTCGCCAGAGACACGTAAAACACTCGTTCAGACACTAGTTCTCCTGCGAAACAAGAATGTCATCTCGTCAATCGAGTACGTATTGTCACAAATATACACCGGCAAACGATGGTTCTAACGCACCCCAGGTTGCTCAAAGCTTTGTTCCCTCTGTTACCCCGTACAACGTCTTCTTCCCTTCGAGCTTTCATTCGCAGGACGATTCTCTCTGATATCAGGACCGCCAACATCAAAACCGCGAACCACAAACTAAACAGGGCGGTTCAAACGATGTTGTTTGGCATGGTCGAGAAGGGTATGGATGGGGAGGTATTCGGCGACAAGGGAAAGGCTCGTGCCTCCCATGTAGGCAATCATGAAGGTGAAGACGCAATGTGGGCTATTGTCCTCACAAAGGAACTCTGGAAGAAGGGCATCTGGTAAGTCACTTGCTGCGTTTATATTGTCGGCTGCCGACTGATAGTGAAAAGGAATGATGCTAAAACCGTGTCCATTGTCGCACTCGGATGCTCTCATCCTGTCGTCAAGGTGCAGAGTGCATCGGTTCATTTCTTCCTTGGGGTCGATGAAGAAAATGAGGAAGACAGTGATGAGGATAACGATGATGTACGTCGTTTTTTTCCTGATTTTGAGCATTCGAAGTCATTGATCCGACATACCAGCTACCGAACCCCAAAGCACTCCAACATCGTCGGGAAATCAACAAGAAAACTCGGAGTGGAGATAAGAAACTCCAGAAGACATTGAAGTCCTTGAAGAATGTAAGTACTTTCAATAGCTCATAATCAGCCATCACCTTGCTAAACTTTTGTACAGAAACAAAAGAAGAAGGCGGAATCTACAACCGCGAATTTCCCTGCGATCCAGTTGCTGCATGATCCACAGACCTTCGGAGAGAAATTGTATGATATTCTACAACGCTACGACAAGCGTTTTTCCCTCGACCATAAAATCCTCATCATGCAACTCCTGTCAAGAGTCATGGGCTCCCACAAGACATGCGTCCTTGGATTCTACACGTACATCATGAAATATTTAACCTATCATCAGCTCCGTATCCCATCCATCCTAGTCGCCCTCGCACAATCGGTTCACGAGTTTACTCCCCCCGATGCCTTGCTGCCCACCGTAACAAAGATCGCACAAGAATTTGTTCATCCAGGTGTGGGCAGTGAAGTCATCGCCGCGGGCATCAACGCCATTCGCGAGATATGCCGTCGCCAGCCTTGGGCCATGGAGGAGGACCTTTTGGGTGATCTCATCGAGTACAGGAAGAGTAGAGACAAGGCCGTTACTGCGGCTGCAAGAGGTCTACTCCAGCTCTTCCGTGACGTGAACCCTGCTATGCTCAAGAGAAGAGAGAGGGTGAGTACAATGGCGAAGATCCCCGTGAGCCTTGAAATTGACCTTCATTCTAGGGCAAGGAGGCCAGTATGGGCTTGACGAAGGGCGTAAAGCCTTTCGGTCACGGCGAAGAAGCAGCTGTAGACATTGAGGGTCTCTCGGTCCGTCTGTCAGCACCTGGTTGTCTCATGAAAGTACTAATGTCTACTTGTAGCTTCTCGAAGACCACATGAAACGTCTAAGGGAAGAAGAGGGTGTGGACGAAGGAATTTTCGAAGACGACGATGAAGCGGCCTGGAATGGATGGGACGTAGAGTCAGACTCTTCAGACGAATCTTCGGATGGTTGGATAGATGTTCAGTCGGATGGTGAACAGGACTTGGACATCAGTGATAGCGATGATGAGGATGAAGGCAAGAAGAAAGCAGAGGAGGGCTCGACCTCGAAAGAAGGTGCTGAAGACGCTGCAGCGCGGATATCCACTTTGGCTACTACGAAGGCAAGTCTCTCTTTGATTATCCTATGATTACATCTATCTCATTGTTGGCGCAGATTCTAACACCTGCTGACTTTGCGTTGCTTAATGATCTGCGACTACAAGCGGCCACCGAGGCAGTTGAGAAAGGTGGAGGTTCTGCCACTAAACGGAAGCTCGCTGCTCTGGAAGCCAATAAGAAGATCCTCGCACAATCCGGCTCAGAGGATACATTCATCTCCGAAATGGACATCCTTGGTCCCAGGAAAAAGGCTAAGGCCGACTACGCGGAACGTATGGCGTCGATTGAGAAGGGCCGCGAGGGCAGGGAAAAATACGGTTCACTGAAGGGCAAGAAGAACAAAGCTACGCCTAGCAGTTCGACGAACAAGGAGAAGGCGAGAAACAAGCCGTTGATGATGGTTCTCGCGAGTGGTGCTGTACGGAGCAAGAAGAAAGCTTCCCTCAAGGAGAAGCAGCAGAGGCTAAGGGCACATATAGATCGCTCCAAAAAGTCAAAGCGATGATGGTTTTGTGTTCTATCCGTATAGCTACTTCTACAAGGTATCGGGGTCGTGTATCTGTACTAATCACATCATACCCGGTTGTTGGCGAGTCTCTGTGCCATCTCGTACCCCGCGGCGAAGTGTGCTAGCTTCGCGTCCACGACATATCCCTTCTTCTCATACTCTGCGTACGCGATATTGAGTTCTGCGCTGGCAGGGCAAAATATATACCTCCTACCTTTGAATTCTTCGACTAATTTGCGGATTTCGACCACCCGCTTCACGATGAACTCTCCTGTGTCCAGTTTCTGATCAAACGTCTGAAGCTCGTTGGGGAACGGTACATCGACGGTCACCAGTTTCATATTCGCATTCGTCATGCCTAAGACGCGTCAAATCCGAGTAAACATTGAAACCTCGCACATGAAATGCGTGAACAAACCTGGATCGGCAACAAGCACTGGTGTTGACTGTAAAACCTTTTGTGCCTTGTATCCAGTCTCTTCCTCCAGCTCCCGGATAGCGGCTTGTTCGGCAGTTTCGTCTACGTCGATAAGTCCTACATAGTACAAATGTTCGGATGACAATCTTATGAGACTCAATATTCTGTACTAAGGCATACCTGCGGGTAGCTCTGTCGCATTCGTAGTTAGATTTGCAGAATGCACAGTAGTGTTCCGTGTGACACGCTTACCTACAACGAACTTGCCAACCGGTGGGCGGAATTGTTCAATGATGACCGTGGACGTCGGGAATGCGTTGCTTTCCGACCGAAGGATGGCCAAGACAGCGACAGCTGGTTCGAGACATGCTCAAAAGTTAAAGTCTGGGTTATGCATACACGATCCGTTGGTGGACTTGCCATCTATACCAGATGAGCCGCGAGTCTTACGAGCAGCATATTCCCAAACCCGCTGCAGCAGAAGGTCAATATGCCGATAATTATATCTCAATCTCACAATTCAGGACATACGTGCTTCCCTTCAGGGTCACTCCAGTTCAGCTTCTTCAGAGTGACCCACCTTCATTTCAGCATAAGCGGCCGTGCAAGTAGGAATGCATTGAGTTCAGTAGACCTACTTTGCCTCCGAAGGCGGAAGGTCTTCGGATGACAGAATTTTTGGCGATGCGGACATGTTATGCTTGGACCTGTAACCTGCTCGGGGAAGGGCAAGGCGATTCAGATGGTATCGATGTCCGAGAACGGATCGAAGTCTTAAACTAGTGGTAGCGTACATGGACGAAGACTCGTTCAAAACGTTCACATACGTCATGCACTTCCCCGGGTCACGCGGATACTGGCGCACTTTAGTCGTAAGTACTTCGAAGTTCGCCGGCCCTCAAAACATTACACGATACATCTTCCAGGAGCAGGTACAAGACAATTACAAGAAGGAAAACATAAGAAGATATCTAGTAACCGCCACGATCGTCCACACGATGGGACGCCATCTGTCTCCGTTGTGCATCCTCCAACTTGGGACAATTGGATATGCCATGGCCAAGACCTCCACAGACCGGGCATCCTTTGAGCGAACCTCCTTGCGCCGCCCGAGGATCCTCGATACTTAGGAGGAACGGTGGTACCCTGGAAAACTAATTCAGCAAGGGAGTAATGAGGCAGGAGAAACGTTACATACTTCTGGCCAGCCTCGATGAGCAGATACTTCAGATCAAGCAACGTTTGTTCCGGAGTGTTCATGTTCACAAATGTGGTAGCAATACCAGTCTTTCCACTACGACCAGTACGACCAATTTGATGAACGTAATCTTCAATCTCCTTCGGCATGGAGAAGATGATGACGTGTTGTATATCGTTGAAGTCGAGACCTTTGGATGCGACTCCCGAGGCAACCATCACATCTTTCGCCCCCGACTTGAATGCCTTGATAGCATACTGTCGCTCTTCTTGAGTCTTGGAGCCATGGATAGCCACTGCCTCGACGCCCTTCAGTAATAGGTACTCCTGGATATCTGTATCCCAACTTAGCAAATGCGATGCAGCTCACAATTGTCTCCGACTTACCATCGACTTCGTTCTTGTTCTCGCTGAAGATGATGACAGGAGGAGGAGTCTTCTGCAAGCACTCTAAAAGATATACCATCTTTGCTTCTTGTTTGACATATTCAACAACCTGGAGGACATCCAAGTTCGCCGCACCGGCACGTCCCACGTTTACCAAGACTGGCTTCACAAGTGACTGTCGTGCAAAGTCCTGGATTTTCCTCGGCATGGTGGCGGAGAACAGGAGGGTTTGCCTTTGACGCTAATAGAAATGTCAAAATGGAAAGGAGACTATGCATTGCGGCGCAATCCTTGCCTTAAAGAAGCTCATGATGTTACGAACATCATCTTCAAATCCCAAATCTATCATCCGATCGGCCTCGTCCATACATAGATACTTGCAATTATCAAAGGTGAATCGTTTTTTCTCCAGCATATCGATAAGTCGGCCGGGTGTAGCAACAACAATGTGCAGGCCCTTGTTGAGGACGTGACTTTGTTCACTCATGGAGATACCACCAATGCAGAGAAGTGTGTTGAGCTGTGGGTATTTCCCATCTCTTGACAACGCGGCCGTCCAAGTCAACACGTTCTCATACGTTTGCGTGGCAAGCTCACGAGAAGGACAGAGGATGACGCCGACAGGCCCTTCTCCTCGAACAAAGGGAAGCTTTGCCTCCTCTTCAAGGGCGAACATGATGAGAGGCAAGCAGAAGGCCAAGGTCTTGCCAGAACCCGTAAACGCGATGCCTATCATATCACGCCCTGAGAAACTGAAGGGTAAGCGTAAGGTAAGGCAGACAATAGAGTGAGTCTAGAATCTTACGCTGTTGGGATCCCCTGTAGTTGGATGGGGGTAGGGACCGTAATTCGCTTCGATTTGAGGAATTTGACCAACGCCTCGGGTACTTTCATATCCTGTATTGTAAGCAGTCAGCTATGTCGAATTCGCTCTGACAGATGTTTGGGCGTACGGTGAAGTTGTCTATGGGCGGAGGTATGTCTTCGCCCTCGACAATGATGTGGTGTTTCTCCCGTATCCTTCTGTGCTCGTCTTCCGACCGCTCACGTACAAATTTCGGAGGGCGCCACCTGCGAGAAGGTGAATAACGAGGGCGGAGAGAGGGACTCGCGTTACTCACGTTGACTTGAGCGGTTCTGTATACTGGACACCCTTTGCAAGTTCCAGGTCAGAGGCAAGCTTGCGACGACTTGCAATTGCGGCAAGGATTTCGGCATCAGCTTCCTCTGCCTTCTCTGCCTCAGTTTTCTTCGCGTCTACATAGATTGTTATACAATGATGCCAGGCCACAGAGTGTTGAGATACATACCCTCGGCTGCTTTCCGATTGTGTACCTCTTGAGCTTCCATGAGCAGAGTTCGCTCCTTGCGCGCCTTCTCCCTGCGACGTTCCTCCTCTCTCTCTTCATCCTCGCGCTCCTCCTCTTCCTGCTGTTGTTTCTTCGCTTTGTCCTTGTCGGAAGAAGCACCCCACGACGTTAGCTTTGCAAGCTTCTGCTGTCTTCTCTGGGCGACAGGGATGTATGGCTCGAAGGGTGTGTCATCATCCAGCTTGTAGACCGGGGACGGTGATCGCTCTACGCGTCTTCGCTTTGGTGCTGATTCCATGGTGGTTCTCTCTCCGTGATAGCAAGGGAGGATGTCCGAGTCGAAAGCAAGTGCAGTGCGGTGCTGGAGTGTGGTAGAGAGAAGCACGCAAACGCCGGGAGTAGCGTCGATCGTCTGTCGGGCCCGATACCCGATCGAGATCGAGATTGGCGAGAGGAAATTGCCCCAAGAGGATGGCTCGCAAGATATTCCACAAGATATCCCGCAGGATATTTTGTTCAGAAAACATGATCTCATCGGCTGCTTTCCCTCTTTCTCTCCTTCATAGACAATGGCCGACATCGAATTCGACCCAACCACCCATCCCCACAGACGGTGTACGTTTTAGAGCTCTCGATACGTTTCTCAACTGACCCGCAAATCAACCTAGTCAATCCGCTCACCAACGAGTATGTACTCGTCTCTCCCCATCGTACAAAGCGTCCCTGGCAGGGTCAGGTAGAGTCCCCTCAGACCGCCCAACTTCCCCAGTACGACCCGACCTGCTACTTGTGTCCGGGCAACACTCGAGCAGGCGGCAAGAAGAACGACAGCTACACGCGTACAACGGTATTCGAGAACGACTATGCTGCCGTTCTCCCTCCTCCAGGGCCTGCACCTCCAGCCCCACCCCATCCCCTTCTGACATCCGATCCCGTGGAAGGAGGCTGCGATGTCATCGTCTTCCACCCAAGACATGATCTCACTCTTGCCAGGTTATCTCGCGATGACATACTCAACGTCATCGCAGAATGGCAGAGTGTGTACAACCGCAGGGGATCGCAGGACGGTATCAAGTATGTCCAGATTTTTGAGGTACAGCCCAGGTCATCTTCCATAGCCGTTCTCAATCTTACATTCACCCTGATCTTGGCAGAACAAGGGATCTATCATGGGATGCTCTAATCCACATCCTCATGGTCAGGCCTGGTCACTTTCCGTAATTCCTACCCTTCCTGCGACGGAGCTAGAAAATCTCACAAAGTACTCGGCGACCAATACGCCCTCAGACGGCGCCCCCAAGGGTCCTGGCGGAAAGGCGTGTCTTTTGTGCGAATATGTGCACTTCGAAGTCAATCAAGAACGCGACTCAGGGCGTATCGTAGTTCAGAACGATCATTGGGTCGCCCTCGTTCCATGGTGGGCGATCTGGCCCTTCGAGATTCTGTGTAAGTCAACTCGTCTTCTCTCTTGCACTGGTAGACTTAAGCGGACACACTGACTTGTTACCAGTACTCCCCTATCGTCGCCACATCTCTGCCATTGATGAACTGACCGACGAGGAGAAAACCTCTTGGGCTGACATCCTCTCTTCTGTCACCAAGCGTTACGACAATCTCTTCTCCTGCTCTTTCGCATACTCAATGGGTATTCACCAGCGTCCCATCCCGAAGAAAGAAGGATTGCAGGTGCCCCATGAACATGATGTTGCCCATTTACATCTACACTTTGCTCCCCCGCTACTGCGAAGTGCGACCGTACGCAAGTTCTTGGTTGGGTATGTGTCTGACCCCGTTCAGGAAAATTCTCTTTCCTGACCTTTCATTAGGTTCGAGCTCATGGCCGAACCCCAGCGAGACCTCACTCCAGAACAGGCGGCCGCGAGACTCCGTGCCTTGTCCGAAGTGCACTACTTGGATGCTGCAGAGGGTGTTTCGAAGTAATGTTATGTCAATGTGAAAGTCAGGAAGCGAATCCCAAGAACGACTCGTGTATCTCAATCTATCAGGATTCAAATGACGAAGCTTTAAATGACGACACGAAGAGCCATCATGCATCAGCACAAAGTCTTTGGAACTAGCAGTCTTTGGAACTAGCAATGAGACGACTCGCTTAGAGATCTCATAAAAGTAGAGAAAATAGCACAGAAAGGCTGCCACTTCACGTTATCGTTAGAACGTGGCGAACAAGTAGGAGTGACAAAAGGAGGCGATGCAAACTACGCCTTGGATAATGCTGTTCGGAGCTGACTCGCTGTGATCGTGATGGTCTGACGGTCTGTGAAGGACTCGGAGACTACTGTCCTCTTAAGTGAGTAAAAGGAAGGTGTGTTTGATTCATTCTGACGCCACAATTCCTCGAGGCTCGGAATCATTGTGTGTCCCTCATAGACCATCACACTGGAAAAGATGTAGTCGCTTCGTAGGGAAGCCCATGCTGATTCAAATCCATCTTACTTCCAGTTGCACATTATCGATTTCCCTTGGTACTCGAGGCGAACGCTTTCTCTCCCAAGTCATGAAACCACGTCAAGTCATTCTTTTTTGCTGTAGTGAAGGATCACATACGACTCTCCCGGGCTTCGCGGCTGCGTTCAACGTTATTCATTGCCTACAGTCCCTCTAAGGTAACCTCTATATATCGTACCTTAAGTTACTTACACACGGTTCAGCGGTCACTGTGACCGGTGCGCCACGAAGCAAGTCTGGCGAGACGCTAACAACACCAGACTTGCTGCTGAATAACGGACAGGATGACCCCCATGCATACCCGGACCCACATACACTCATACACTCATCGTCCACCCAAATGTCTCAGGAGAACGCTGCGTCCATCCCTCTTCTTATTGGAGGTCAGTTCAGATCGTTATGAAGTTCCGTTTGTACAAATATTATTTCTACCTAATACATATGGATTTGCCTGACACATATGCATTTTCGCCTGATACACATTCCCATTCTATGTGTATCAGGGTACCGTGATCACCGCAACTGGAGCAGGGTGAGCGATACACATATAAATGGTGCAAGACACACATGTATACCATGAAGAGCTTATACATACATGAATTGACACACACACATACAGGATGAAGAGTATATACATATATGCAGGGACTCAGACATACACACACATACTAGTTAGCAACACACATATATTTGCGACACATATGTACATATTTACAGGACAGTACTCCACATGCGCTATTGAGCAATAGCAATCAGGAAGTGTACTATACCGGGGTTCTGTCAGCAGCAGTAGCTTCATAATCATAGTAGTCCTATCAGAATAATCAGCTCAAGGAGGGGGACAATTGTGGCAAGCACATACCGCAAGATCCTGAGCCCCATTCCTACCCCCACCGGCATAGTCAAGGATTATCACTATGCTACGACTGCCTACAGCTAAGCCTGAGTGCCCGCAAAGGACACGCACCATTAGTGACACTACCGCTTCAGTCCCTCGAGTGCTTGCCAGCAGGACACGTCGATGTCCTGTCCACAGCGAGCTGGGTCGAAAGGCAAGGGCTCCGAATGATGTGAGGGGCTGCAACGAACACGGTACTTGTGAAGGGACTGAGTACAGAGAAAGAAGGGTGGAGGGGGAGGGTGTAAGAGGGGGGAACAGTGAACGGCAAAGCGCGAGGGGGAAGGAAGAGGATAGAGGAAGGAAGAAAGAGGCGGCGGACACTTGCTGGCAGAGTGCGACGCGACGCGACCGCTTACGACAAGCGCTCGATGACTCAGAGTAGACCAGTAAGCATTTCCTGCCCAATTAAAGCGCCTGTGCCTCGAGTGAAATTCTCCAAGTCCCGATTCCATGGTCGCGTATGTATATGAGGACTTGCGCAAGCTTCTTACGCAATTTCGCTCTGAAGAGAGGGCGAACCAAGAACATTTAAAGTACCATGCTTCTATTGCGGCCAAGCACAGTGACCATCCATCCTAGGTAGAAATATCCAAGTTATGACCTCAAGCAATGGGATCCTAGAACCAAATATGATATGTATCGAGACCCACTTAGCAGAATCAGCGTGACTATGGGGTCAATCGGTGCGCAAGTAAATTCATTCGCCCATTAAGCTGCTAAATCACCAAGAATTTGACCTTTCTAGCGACTTTTCAGTTTTCACCCCATATATATCACATACTTCCTGTATGTGTGATGCACTACGTATGTATGTGGGCAAAATAATTTTTGTACACTTGGGCCTTCATAGATCGTCGAGCAATGGCGCTGATTCGAAGTGCGTAACCCTGGGACGGGCAAGCTGGTACACACTGCTGCCGCTGCTACTGAAGAGGGCTGGTATGCCACATTCATGGGGTGATACAGACAACAATTCGACTGATACTCATGGTCTACAATGCGAATGCCATAGAAGCCGCACCTTCGAGACATGAAGGTCGACTCGTCCATCAGAGAGAGCGGATATTTTCCGCCGCGCAAAGCTGCAGAATGATCAATCTCCTCATTGCTACTGTCTGTATCATGGTATTGAACACTTACTCTGCTTTGACACAGCGGATCATCTGGCTATGGCGAATTTACGGTTGATCACCTTGTGAACGATCAACTGGTCATGTTCCACGACCCTGCCCAACAGAGATTTCCTGTCGTCGGTCAGTAAGTAATGAGCCTGAGTGACTAGTACGAGTGGTGCATGATATTTTGGCTTGCTGATTGCGATTGCTTTGCTTACTTGAAAATCCTCATGAGGAATCTCACGAAGAAGACAGCGCGTCTCGTTCCCCGCACTGGACTGTTATGACAATGCATGGTTTTCGGTGTGCACTGGGGACGCGATGGCCAATAGTTTGAATTGAAAGAAAACATGATGAAAACCAAATGGAAAATGAACAAGAAATGCTACGATGCTAGGGTTAGGGTTAGAATCCCGACCCGACGTGAGGGTCGGCCCCGCACCTTGACGGACTAGCCGCCTCAGTGCGAGACCTTTGGAGGGGGGGAAGTGCGGAGGTACATACGGAAACACGCAGACACTCATTTGGGGAACAGTCAGCCTTCAGCTGATGACCCCGGACTGGAGACACCGAGGAGGGTGCGAGAGGTGGTCGCCCTCGCCCCCTATTCCTCGTGACCACTGTCTCCAGCCACATTGCATATCTTAAGCGAGAAGGAGGAGACCAGGCAAAAGAGAAAAGAAACCGGGACGAGAGAGAGAGACCGAGACCGAGACCGAGACCGAGAGAGAGACCGAGATTGAGACAGAGACAGAGACCGAAACTGAGACCGAGAAGAAAGAAACCGAGACCGAGAGAGAAACGAGAAAAAACGAAACTGAGGAGAGAGAAATAAACCGAGACCAGAGATGAAAGGGAAGCAGAACGAGACGAGATAGAAACCAGAACGGGAGATGGTAGAGGAAGGGATGTGGGGCGGGAAGAGGCGGGGAAAGAGGGAAGAGTGCGTGCGGCTAGTACGTAGGCAAAAAATATTAGACTGAGTGTAATGATCTATCAATTTGGCGTACCATTGAAGGCTGGTGTTATGAAGGTCGTTGATGTACCTGCAACGACCAGACATATCAGCAGGATCCATACCACAAAACACAAAGGCGTCATCCATAGCTGTACCAATTACCGACAACATGGCGGGCCACAGCCGTGATGTGGGAAAATCGCTACAACTATGGATGACAAGAATGAGAGGACTTAGCTATTTTCATAGGCGTCGTCAACCCATCAGCGGCTCCCAGGACGGTATGTTGCGTTTGAGACGACAGCTGAAAGCAACCACGTGATCAGCTTCTATCTACTTCAGGACCAAGGTGAAAGAGGCTTACCAGTCATAGAGTACCACCAAGCTTCGAACTGTATCGCTTTCAAGTAGCCTTCCAGTCCAAGGGGTGATCAGGCCCAAGAACCTTCCAGTCTACCGGGGCAATACTCTAGACGGTGTCGTCACGCATTTTGGTCTCTTTGGCCATCGCCAGCGATGACCTCGAGTTTTGGCGGCCGAGTTCTAGACAAGACGCAGTCCCCGATCGAGCAAGCCCGTCAGGCAAAGTTCCCGAGTCCAAAACTTCAGCCTCTTTGAGTGTTTCATTTCTTCCCCCGTTTCCCTCCCCCTCCCCCGCCGTTAAGCGAGAGATTTAGAACCGCCTAGGGCGACGGCCGCACACTTCCAACACGTGGTTTCGGTGTTCCTGCATCTCGAAGCCCTCCGGACGATACTTGATGACGTCCATTCGAGCAGCGAGGTCAAGCGGGATGAGGAACATGTTGTGCTTGTGTCCGAGCTGTCTGTCTTCTTCGTCGATGGGCCCTTGGTCAATTTTGTGGGCGACGGACAAACTGGATGTGCTGAGCGAGGGGAATGTCTTCCTCAGAGAGGATGGCGGGCGAGTGCGAGCGGGTGGTGGTTGTGGAGGTGAAGGAACCGGAGGATGAACGAGGAGTGGAAGTCACGGAGGGACTGAATTCCATGGAGGATGGAGGGGGCGAGAGGGTGGAGGTAGTGCTCTTGGAAGAGCTTTTGGATTTGGTGAAGATGGAGAAACGCATTGTGGAAATAGGCAGGTTATCAAAAGCGTGTAAGGTGCAGGTGTGTGGTAGCAGCAAGATAAGATGTAAGGAGTGTCAGTCGCGTCCGGTAGGTCTTAAATAATGGTCGGACTGAGGCTGACAGGCTAACTCTGCCGAGCTGTTCTTCCGCGTCGACCGATAGCCAATGGCCGTCATGGTCAGAATGACAATGGCAGGCTAGGATCGCAGCTCTGCACGATTGTGTACGAATTCCGTGCGCATATAACGCGTATTTGTGGCCAAAATACTTACTTACGAGCTACCCTGGTTGACGTGCATGCAGGATTTAGTCATGTTTCTTTCTCTCGCAGGCGTCGCGAACCATGAGGAGCTTCAATCCGAGTGTTCTGCCATTTATGAGCCCTATGTACGTGAATAATCCATTAGCTGCTGGAGCGTGGAGGAGACTCAATATTTCATGTGGGGGTGTATGTCTGCCAGGCTGACTCGGAAGGGCACCAGTAACCAAATACGAGCTCGCCTGAGCTCATCCGGTCGGCATAGACAGAAGAGAGCTCTCTTGGTCAGTTCCCCTGTTTCCACATAGCGAAAGAATACGAGGAAACCCGCACGAAGGTGTGTCTGTCCACGTCTACCACTGGGAGACTACGATCGAAAGCAGCCTCTACCACTCAGGTCGTCAACAGCCGTCCTCGCTTTGTCCTGGGCCACAGTCTACATGTGAATGATATAACCAGCTGTGAGGCCTGGACCTGAAACTTGAGTTCGAAGGCTTGGAACTGGTGGTTCTCGACAATAAGGCCCGAAGGAACTGAGGAAAGTTCAACAAACTATTATTCCAACAGCATTGCGTAGACGCCCATCATTACGATTGGGATCGAATGCTGTGTTCCTTACAATCGCTTTGCTTGTCTTTACATTCTTTGCCTCCCTAGACTATGCATGCGGGCCCCGGATATTGAGCAGGAAACAAGGTCACACTCGACTAGCGATACTATGTATTGCAGGCTCAGAGTCGCCCTCTGAACGCAGCACCTACCATGCTCCTCTTTCGTCCCTCCGCATTCGGATCTTTATGGCGAACATTCCTAGCATACACCGCTCCGTTCTACTCCAAAAGATACCTCGCTCGTATCCTATCCACATTCCTATGTTCAGTTGCAGTCGTGATACGCCCCTTCTCCCGCATGGGAGGTAGTACCGCCTTTCTTGTCCTAGCCTTGAAGGAACTGGTATTCTCAGTGCAAGAAAATCTTGCACAGCAGTTGGAGAATACTGTGTTGAACATATCTGGTGCTTTGGTCGGCATAGCCCTCTCGACTCTCGCCAAATTCATAGCATCCCGGTATCCCCCTGGCTCGGCCAATGGTAGAGCGGTTTGTGCAGTTTTTCTTGTAGTCATTAGCTTTTTCGGTGCGTACAAATAGCAATCGTGTGATAGGATTTCACAAACTCAAGCTCACATTTTCTCTATCCCAGCTGGCCTTGCCAAGAGCCGTCTTCCTAGGCTGCAGTTGTCCACTCGTATATCATGCTTTGTTTCCGTATGGATACTGACTCAGAACATTGGAGCTCCCTCAGTGAGCACTCTTACAGCGTCGAAGTGATTTACAGAAGGAAGCTAACTTGCATGAATTAGCGGGTATTGTCTGATTCTGGTCACTTTCTCTGGATCACATTGACCGCTGCTATCATTAGTCTATTTTCCCTCATATTCGTCATGATTCTGATACGATGGAAGTCAACCAGTTTTGAGCAAGAGGTTGCCAACACCTTTGCTCTACTTCATCAATCTTTGTCTTTTGCCCTCAAGATGTCTTTCACCGAGCTTCCTCCATCGGACGATGACAAGTCTCAGTATCGCACTCTGCACTCACAGCTGCTCGCAAGGTGTATCAAGCTAAACGATAACTATTCTCAGGCGGCTTTTGAAGTACGCATAGGGAGATTAAGTCGTAAGTAGATTTTCACTCAAGCATCGACGAAACAGTCGTCTTGAACTACCTCACAACATAGTGAGATCAATCAAGCCCATGGTTGGTATCATTGAGCATCTCCGTCGCGAGCTCGCGTGGGGAATGTCATTGACAACCAAAACAGGCACCCACAAGTACGGCCTTCGTAGTGGCGATGTTAGCCCAGGATCCCCTGTCACACCTTCCCATGGACCTCTCGCATACACTATCGGTCCCCAGGCACTGTCAGTAGGTCAAAGCATCCTATGCGCGATGTCTTGTGTGCAAGATACCATTCTGCTCGCATATCAACATACGCCGCCCTCTCACCCGTCCGAGGAATCCACAACCGTGAAGACTGTCATTCCAGGCAAGAGCGATGACGCATGGGTACCTGCGCAGCTGCAAAGAATTCATGATGTGAATCAACGGCTTCTTCAAGCCCGAGACCAAGCAAGAAGCCTCTTACAGGAGCTCTTCGAAGATCTTCGCATGGCAGACAGAGTCGCGCGGAATAGAGTGCACACACATCGCCCAACTCATACTGGTGCCGTTGCTATGATTGCACTCCTTCAGGTAAGGTTTCTGTCGTCATATGTTCTAGTCATGTTGTCAATGCCGCTTCAATTGGATAGATGGCGCAAGAGATGAGACATGCTCTTCGAATCGCTGAGCATTTGGTGCGTCAGTATGCCGAACCCCACTCTTACATTTGGTTGCCCCGTATCTCCCTGGCTTGGCTTGGCGTCCCCCCTGGTCTCGTCATTACGGAAGAGCAGACAGTTATACCTCGTGAAGTCAATCAAGAACTGCATGAAGATCAGATGAACGTTCCACGTGCTGAACGACGGCAAGGAATTGCAGAACGTCGATTTGCAATGGTCCGAGCACGCAGCGACGAATTGCACAATCGACAGCAGAAGACGACAGTCAGAACGGGCATAGGCAAAGTGGTTACTACGTTCTGGACCACTCTATTCTGGTTATGGTCGAATGATGATATGTTGAAACTGCGCGTGAAGCTGTGGCATTTTCACCGGTCTCTTAAGAACTCCTCACATCTTCGACATGCAATCAAGAATGCAGTAGGGGTTGCATTATTGTCCTTTCCGGCTTTCCTGCCCGATAGCTCTGGAGGTATTTAATACACAGCGTCTGTCTCAGTATATATATTGACGAGGAAGTTACCATAAGGACCTCGATGGTTTGAAGGCGTCCATGGACAATGGATGGTGATCAGGTACGTTTTGAAATATTCCGTCTCGCGCTTTGCTCAATAACCTTGCCTCAGCTATCTCTGGGTGTTGGAGACCAATACCGGAGCTACATGGCGAACAGGCTACCTGCGTATCGTGAGTAGATTACAATACGGATGGCTGCGGGCTGCTTACTTCTATTCTATATCAGCTAGGAACGATCATGGGAGCAGTATACGGATATGTTGTACGTGTTGTATAGGGTTACAGCTTAACATTGACTCACGTCGTTGTACAAGGCATGGGTCATCTTTCATGCTAATCCGTACGGCTTAGTTGCGTTAGTCACGGTGAGCCCCTCGCCCTCCTGACCTGTTGCTGATTACTGATACCAATCATGAAGCTCGCAGACATACCTATCACCTGGTGGATAACGCAGACTACGTTGGGTCCAATGGCTGTTCCTGCGTATGTTTCCTCTCTACTTGGCACGGCACCATACTCACGGAGAACCGACTCCAGATCTGTCACTCTCCCGCCGATTATGTTCGTGCAATATGTCACTCCTGATATGACTGTCTCTGTCTCGAGTATGTTGTACTCCTCAATCGTAAGGACATTGTGTTCTGAAAAGTCATGCAGGACTCGCACTCCTGCGTGCTTTAATGATTGGGGCAGGTATGATAGCAGCCCTTCTGATGAATAGTCTCGTCTTCCCCCGACATTGCCGTGTATGTCCCTTTACCTTCTTCCGGTTCTCAAAAACTATCATACTGATCGCCCGCCGCGTTCAGGTCATATTTCTTTCTGACACTGGCCGCACTCTGAGGCTGCTCAGTGATCTATATATGATCCTAAGCCAGTAAGCTCCCACATTGTTCGCTATGTTTCATTGACATTGACCCTCTATTCAGCGATATGTTCCACGTCAAACACCTGTTTTCACGAGAGGAACATTACAAGACACTGAAACTCGAACTCGAGATTCGCAATGCCTTGTACAGGTTGTCATCGCTCATCGCAACCATGCGAAATGAGTTTGGCCTCCTTCCGGTGAGTATTGCTGTACCTTCTCGGTCGGCATTATTGGCTTGACCACAGCGGTATAGAAACCGTTACGCCACTACCAACGGGTCGTGGTTGTGATGCAAAAATTCTTGGACCTGCTGACAGGTCTCCGTAAAATTAGGGAGAACATCCCTCGTAAGCAAGCAGTTGCGGACGTATTCCGTGAGCGACGTGAATTCGTGAGTACAAGAACGATCAAATCCACTTATTCGCCTATGCCTCCGTTCTGACGTTCTACTTAGATGTCGTGCGTTTGTATCACCCTTTTCGCTTGCCAACATGCCTTTCAAGCCAGAGAGCCTCTTCCCCAGTTCCTTCCGTCGGCGAGACATGCGTTCGAAATGCTCGAGGCTCATATCTACGAGTCATTGGTGAATCACCAGGCTTCGGAACCACATGCCATGGGTCTGTCCCTTGTATATGCGTTTGCAGAACAGGAGGTCATGAGAAACATGATCAGCGTGTTGGAGGAACTGCTAGACTTGACAGGTTCTCTCTTCGGTGCTTCTACCTGGCTGCTTTCAGATTCATATCAATCAATGCATCAAGATCCAGGGGAAACATTACATGGCTGGTACAGTACATTCAAATGGGAAGAGGTATGATGGGTCTCATTTACAAGCAGTATAATACATGAATATACCAAGTATCTACTACCTATAATCAAACTGTTTATGCAGGGTATCAATTAGGGACGGCCTGGTCAAGAGGTTTAGCTTGCATTAAAATGCAGAAGCATAGAAAGTTACTTCTTCAACGCCTCCTTCTTCATATGATAGGATATACAGAGATTCAAGTAACTTTGCAGCTTAGGGTGTTTCAGATTTTTCGGATCCACATCCATATCTTTCAAGGCTTGATTGAAAGAGCTCTTGTCTAAGTAATTGTCAGCACATCTGGTTTTGCCAACAGTTGGTATGACTAACACTCACCACTTGGAAGTAAGAGACTGAGGTAGTGTAGGACGTCATCATTGAGTATGTTCTCCACGTCTGTGCAGCCCTCCTCGACCGTTATCTAAGACTCCTTGGTATTGGTCTCCTATAGTATTAAGACATACGGCGCACCTGAGTATGAAGCCTCTTCAGGTCTGTTAGACATTGACCGCATAGCTGTTCAGCTGGATCGTCCTCCTCTATGCTAGAAATCTTGGAGTTTGTGCGAATGGGAGGAAAGTCTGGGTCAGCCTCGTCGTCCACAATATCGTCGTCAAAGTACGTGTCATCAAGCTCTGGCTCTGGAGTGATTGGACGGGGATTGTCTCTAGACGACGCATGTGCAGATTTTGCGGTCTTGAATTTGGGAGCCGCCCCGCTGGTACCTTGCTTGGGATCTTTGACTCTGATCGTGAGCGACGTGGGCTTCCGCACGAAGTCGTTGGCCTTGGGTCCAATCTGCAGTGCGAACAAATGAGCCCTCTGTGCATGGTCTCAAATACATCAGCATATACCTGTAACTTGTTGTGGGAGTAGCCGGAGGACGAGCGGTGGCAGACAAGTTCAAGAACCTGCTTCGATATAAGGGCGTCCAGGATCCTCTCTACTTCGGTCATTTTCAGACTTTGACCAGCACCATATTGCGCCAAATGTTGATACTTGATGGCGTCCTTCCCTTTCATCCCTCGGAACACTTGCTTGAATAGTGTTTGAGAGGACAGAGCGCCCCGAGCCGCCATGTCTTGAGCAAGTTGCACCAGTTTTCGTGCCTCGTCACCGAAGTCTTGTACAGAGATATGGCCTGCTTGGCAGTTATCGCACGTTTGTCGACAATCCTTGGGATCAAACTCTTCGTGGAAGTAAGTGAGAAGTTGGACACGCCTGCAGTCCACATCGTTTGTCGCGAAATGAATGACTCGTTGATATTCCTGCGTCTGATGCTCCTTCTGTTCCCTGGTCGTCTTCTCGTCTTCATTGATACGCCTAAACACTTGCGGCTGATAGCTATAGTCTAAGGCCAGGACAGTCAGCTTCATTTGAAAAAAATTGTCAAGGACACAACATACACATGATGCAATCGGAGGGTTTCCCGTCCCGCCCAGCTCTACCGGTTTCTTGGAAGTAGCTAAGATGAGGTTAAGGGTCAACGCCTTCCACACAGTGATAACGAGACATACCCGTCCAGAGACATAGGTGGATCGTAATGTATCACGTAGCGTACTGCAACCGCCTCATGAGAACATGAACGAGTAGAGATTGAGGAGATTGCATACCATCCGGTTTATCGATGCCCATTCCAAAGGCGATCTATTGACATGATTAGCCGAAGGCATCGGTGCGGAAGGAGGGTGACTAGACATACAGTTGCAACAATGATTTTGCACGTCCCTTCTTGCCATGCAGCCTGAGTAGAGGCCTTGTCGCGTTCATCCATTTTCGCATGAAAGTGTCGCACGGAGAATGAAAACTGATTTCGAAGGGCTTGTGCAACTTTCTCGCAGCCGACACGGCTGTTGCAGTAAATGATGCCTGTATCTCGAGGATGGTTCTCCTGTATATACTTTCCTATGTGTCCAATCGTGTTCTTAATGCCGCTCAGGACCGTGTAACGCAGATTGGGACGGTTATAAGAAGCGGTGATCCGTACAACATCGCGCATGCCCAGGATGTTGACAATGTCTTTTTCAACCGAGGTTGTAGCTGTAGCAGTAAGGGCCATTATCGGCACGTTCGGAAAGCTTTGGCGCAAGCTCGATAATTGGTCGTACTATAACATGTCAGCGGTGGCAATCTCAGGAGACAATATGAAAACACTTACGGCGTCTCGAAAGTCTTTTCCCCACTTTGAAATACAGTGGGCCTCGTCGACCACAAACCGCGCCAGCTCGTTAGAATTGTAGAGTCGCTGCAGAAGCATTCTGACCTGATCACTATGTTGTACTTTCTCAGGAGTGATATACAGAAGACGTGGTCTATCATGGGTTTTCCTGAGAGCGGCAAAAGCTTTCGCACTAGCCAGCTGATCATCTTCTTGGCCTGAAATGAAAGCCACCACGTCAATTCCTTTGGATATGAGAGCATTCGTTTGGTCTTTGATCAATGCTTTGAGTGGTCCAATTACCACTGTGAGACCCTTCGTCTTTCCGCCGCGACATAGGGCAGGCACTTGGAAGCACAGACTTTTCCCACCTCCAGTCGGAACAAGCACAAGTACATCCCGGCCATTAAGGGTATGGTGGATTGCCTCCATCTGGTTGGGTCGAAAGGAGTTGTATCGGAACCGCTCGCGAAGAATGGTCAAGGCTTCTCGGTAGTATGGAGAATCTGTGAAATCAGCAAGGCCAGTAGAAGTCGCCTGATGAGGCGTAGATTTAGCGACCGTTGCGGCGGGTCTCACAGAAGGTGGTTCGTCGTCAACAATCACTACGTCGGGAATTGGATCGACACTGTCCCAGAGTTGTTGCTCATCGTCGTCAAGGGCATTGGTGATTGTCGTCTGGGTCAAGACGGGTCGTCTATCAACAGAGGCGGAGGATGACGCGGCAGTTAGGTCTACAATTGTGGAAGTTTGTGATTGTGAGGCTCTTGAGGGTCTAACCGTGTTACTACCCATTTTGGCGGCCGACACCGCATCGAGGCATGCAACACGTTCACGAACTATGGCTCTGAAAGGCGCTCAATTTTCACAACGATGTAGAGGGTACAAATGTGCTCACTGGAATTTGATCAAGAGGTCTCGAGCTTTGCCTGAACGATCTTGAAACCCATACTTTGTCGATAGAGCTTGAAGGTCGTCACAGAGAGCATTGTCAATAGAGCGTTCATCTTCGCGCTCTTTGGATGACATCTTCATCCTAATGAATTGATAATCGTATAAGAAGAGGGCACTTAACACATACTATCTGTAGATCTCTATGGTCGAAATCCCAAGTTCGACGCAAGTCAAGAAGGTTTTGAGGCGTGACAGGTTCAGCATCTGGCAACACGTCCTCCTCGAACTGAAGGATGGGGTCGAAAGCCTTTCCCTTCCCCTTCTTGTCGAGCGGTGAAGGTGCCACATTATGCTGTTGTCGTGGCCTCTTACTAGAATTGACCACAAAGGGTGCATTCAAGGGCTCAGGAGTAGGTCTTTTCGACGGGATAACGGGGCGTGAGGGTGAGTTTTCCGGGGAGGAAATGTCGATAACATCTGATACGGTCTCCTTTGTTGTCGTTCGTTGTCGTGATGGAGGCTGGCTCCTGGCTGCGGGAGATTTCAAAGATGATCCTGCAGAAACTAAAAGCAAGGACGGCCATAAGTCAGATGTTCCTTGCTATCGCAATGTCCACTCACCTGGCGTCCGAGTCGAAGCTGCTGGTCTGAATTTGAAGGACTGAGCGCAGCGGACAAACAGTTCGTTGAACAATCACCCTGATACAAAAAAGGATATATACCTTTGTCGAAGAAGGCCCAGGAGTCGCGACTTCAACGATACTGGGTGTATCGTCTTTCTTTCGTAGCAGTATATCCTGGAGGTTATTCTTGGGCGGCATCTTGCTAGACGCGTGTTTGGCCGATGTGAGGGTATCAAAGCTTGTCCAAGTATCTGGTATCTAGCATGCGAAGCTCCTCTTATTCAGGTCTGCGACTGTTGCAAGTAGCGAGCAAGACATGAAATGGCTGGGACGTTGACCGAAAGTGTTGCGGAAGACAAGCAGCCGCCAAACTCCCGACTGGGTGGGCGCCAATGGTACGCGACTCGCGTAACCGATGCTCGTGACCGTTTGGACGCGTCAGGACGCGTCTGGCTGCCGGTAGCAGGTATCGTCAACACGCCACTCGATGTTGTGACCCTTTTAAGCAGCTCAGTTGGGTTCCAGTGTCCACCCGCGTCGATGGGCGGGGACACGGCAAAATAGATGCAACGTGGCAGTTGAAAGACTGCTCCAAGTAACTAACAGAGTATATGCAGCGTAATGCTCTAGGAGATGTAGTGCTTCCTCGTGAACAATCATTAACGCATGGACTATAGATAGAAACAGTAAATATATTAAATTATCCTGTAGCGCGACTATCTCCGTCTCCGAGTGACAGGTTGGCAGTTCGGACAGTACCACTTCAAGTTCGGCGGTGGGTCTTCCGTAATCCCAACGCACGCATAATGGAACTAAACGGATAGATATTAGTGCCTTCCGTCTTATGCTGTTTTATACGATCTTACCCATTCACGTTCGCATGTGGGATTGTCACATGCAATCATCTGAAAAGTGTTAGTGGTCTCTTAGCCTGTATAGACTGCACGAGACTCACATCTCCCTCTGAAGGTCGGTTGCAGAGACAGTACAATTTATTCTGGTCCGCCGCGTCTTGTGCATCAGATTGCTGCACGGTCTGGTTGGTGACAGATGCCAAGGGTGGTACGGTCAGCTTCAGCTTTCGACTGGGTGAGGCGGACTTTTCTGTCGACGGTTGCTTCTCGGCTGTACGCCTACGACTCTTCCGTCTTGGTGCGGGTGTTTGCTCTTTCATCGGTTGTTCTTCAGGAACAGGCTCCGCAGGTGGTGCCACGGGTGCCTCTGGGACGGGCGTTTGCACAGCAGGACGATGAGGCTTGAGAGTCGGAGCAACCACCTCCGGTAGTATAATGGATGCTGGATGAGTACCAGGTCGCATGCCGATGGAGAGGGCAGTTTCTTCCTCTGTGATAGCACGGTTCAGATCCCTGATATACCTATCAACCTACCTTGTTTTAGAATACCACAAGTGGTACACCACGACCACACGAGGACTTACAAGATCATAGGAGAACCGAGCAAGACTCAACTTCTCGTTTGACGAACGTACAATGTCCTCAGATGCACTGGCAATGGTTGTCAGTAGCTGGCGAGTGTCCCTGGGGCGTTGACTCTGGGACGGAGACTGCGATCTCCGAGGAGGAGACCCTCTTGCTGGGCTGCTTGGACGGTCAGTGGAAGCGTCTGGTGGAGGATCGACATCCATAGATGCTGAACCATTTGAACTATCCTGATGCCTCTTTGCCAGTTCCCTCCTTTGAAGTATGTATTGACGCAAGGTGGATACAAGCAATGAACTCTTCCCTGGTAGAATAGTCGTAAACGCGACGCCCTAGCTTGATGCACCGGCTACTTACCTTGCACTTGTTGGTCAAGCTCTCGCATCAGAGAAAAAGATCGATGTAGTGATAGTGGGAGCTGTTCCAGGACTACATGAAGGATGTGCAGGCATTGCGAGTAGTGGTGGCGCGAGGACTCACCTTCATAATATTCTTCGCGGAACGCGTCCCACAATTCCTGGTCCTTCTCCAAAGTCTCAAGCTCCGCGATTTCCTCTTGATCGTTGGTATCAGGGTTCTCGGAAGATGACGGTTGTTCTGCAGGCTGTTCCTCAATGGACGCAACTGGAGGATCTTCTTGTGGCTGGTCCTGAGGGTTGGATGGTTCGACTTCAGGTTCTACAAAGGCTTCGGTGCGACGTCTCTTGTGAGACTTTCGGAAAGGCATGCTGGTTATTTCACGCGGGGGTGCCAACACCGCACGTTGCAGACCAGAGTAGGGCAGATGTAAACTCGAGCGGAGGAGTTGCGTAGGATGATCGGGAATCGAGATTTGGTGGAAATACCGTATAATCCGCTAAGCGCTTGTAGACGCTTGTGTAGTACTCTTCCCGTTTCGGATGTGTTTCTCTTCAAGTTGAACGCAGTATTGCAAGTCTGCAAGTAGCCTCGAGTCGCGAATGCTGTCCGCCTGCAAGAGGATTTAGTTGTGCTTCACGATCCATGACGTACTGGGTACCTTTGGGTGGAAGACCCTGTTGGCTATACACGCCAGTGCATGTAGAGTTGATAGGACCTTCCACACGAGGTACCGAATCTGCCGCCCACCAGCCTTCCTACAAGTACAACAGCCTCACTGCGGTGACATTACATAGGCTACATGCTCGCCGCACCTCTTGATTTACGATTGTCATCGCTGTTCTAGTCGGTCACCATCTACAATGGACCGTCGTTCCTTGGGTGCAGTAGTCAGGCCTGTCCTGGGTGCTGCAGAGATTGCAGGCAACTTTGGTGTGCCATATATCGGAGGGATTGCAGCTGTCTTGAAAGGTATCCAGGAGAATGTCGACAAAATGGCTGTTCACAAGGTCAGTCCCTCCCACTCATACGCTCATCACCAGGCTAAGCAGGGCGAAAAGCATGAGTGCCGGAGGCTCGCGAACAAAGCATCCGAGCTCTACAACACCCTCGTTGAACGGCAGAGCAGCATTCGTGACTCGGAACTTCGCACCTTTGCTGATGAGGTAGAAAAGTAACACCTTGTGTTCAATACTGACCTGCTACGAGGTATTAATCACAAGTCTTCAGTACCCTACTAATGGTCCAGAAGAGAACTCGGCGCTGGGCAAGTTACAGCCGCGCACTCGCATATTGTGAGGTTCTCTTGCGTTCTGTTTCTTCGTTGCTAATTTACTGTTGCCTTGTTAGTCAAGGATGGCTCGATCGCTGAGGGCATAAAGGATTGTGATTCCAAGCTTGATGTATCTTTGAACAAGTTCCACGTATGTTCCATTGATCATTGGACATCTGCGCCAGAGACTCATCTTCCATGTATGTAGCTGAATGCTGCCTTCAGTATGGCGCATACCCAAACCGAGATCATTGCAATGTTACGAGGCACCCATGAAGAATTTCGATCACTTTTACTCAATCAGCAGGACATACAACTGGTCGCTCAGATGCACCAGTCAGGGACCGGGGAACACGTAGCGGAGACCATGATGGAGCGTGGACAACAAGTATGCCCTCGGGATTAGACCTAGGTCAGTGTCCATTTGATGACTGACGTCTTTACTTTGCTAGGAACTTCGTGAATTACGTCAACGACTGTCAATACAGCCATCTGCTACAACATTCAGAGAGGGCCAAAGAGTACAGCCTGAGCTGCCTGCACAATACAGGCAGTTTCAGGAAGGTCTCGCGCATTTGCACAGGGCAACTGGAATTCCGCCCAGTGTCAAGATTCTTGATGGCGAGGTCGTTCGCCTGGGGGTTCTCCCGCTCGCCGGAGGAACATATAGCGATATATGGGAGGGGACTTGGCTTGGTGACCAGAAGGCAAAAAATATTAGTGCCAACCATTTAATTCATGATACGCTAAATATATGTGTTATAGGTTGCTCTCAAAGCGCTGCGAGGTGTCAGAGTGACTACGCCGAAGGCGCAAAAGGTAATCACGTTACTCAAATCGTTTAACCAGGTGTTGCTCATCTTTACGGGCAGCGCTTCGAAAGAGAGCTGAATCTGTGGTCTCGACTGTCGCACCCTAACATCCTCTCGTTCTTGGGTATAGTGACAGACATAGGCAACTTTCTGCATATGGTATGTATGGTATTCGGGAAGTTACTGCCAATTTTACATATGTCGGCATACGTGCCCAGGTGTCGCCTTGGCAGGATGAAGGAAATGTCCTTGAGTGAGTTGTTCCAAAAACCATCAAATATTCTACTTGCTTACGAGCCACACCGCATAGATATTCTAATCGGCACCCCAACGCGAATAAACACCATCTCGTGCGTTGAGCTACTGGTCTCAAAGACGGGCCGCACTTTGACATTCTCTCCTAGATTACCGGTGCTGCTCAAGGTCTAGCATATCTGCATAGTCAACGAATTCTCCACGGCAACAGTAAGTATGCGTATCCTTTCACATGTGCGGTCAACTGATATCTCTTGTAGTGAAATGCGTGAGTGCCCATATCACCAAAGTGGCGTGTTATTCACGCCAGATCGAATCAGGCCAACATCTTGGTCACCAACCAGGGAGAATCAGTCATTTGTGACTTTGGTATGGCCAAGGTTATTGAAGATGTCACCGAGCAAGCCATCTCGCTCACCTTGACGCGACAAGGCTCAGTTCGGTGGCTTGCGCCCGAGATCATGAGTGGGGATGTAGAGTCCCCCACGCTAGCAACTGACGTGTACTCGTTCTCCTTGACGATTTTTGAATGCTTCACTTCCAGGGAACCGTTCCCATCGCTCAGGCGAGAAGCGCAAGTCATTCATAACGTGGTAACAAACAAGTTGAGGCCGGAAAGGCCGCCGCCTTCTGACGTTAGCTCGAGATGGATCACGGATGAAATCTGGGAGATGGTGAACAAGGGATGGAGTCAGCAGCCAGAGGAGAGGCCTCCCATGGGGGAGATTGCGGACAAGTTGCAGGCGATTGATGATGGCAGGCCTGCAGGAACAGGGGCAGAAGCGAGCGGTGATGAACAAGGCCAGTCGTCGTCTACTGCCTGATTCCCGGGCCCATGCTATTCTCTTACTTGCGAGATAAATACCACCGGTTACCATACCCCCCTCACGAAACTTACCCATGTATGTACTTCTATCTGCTCCGTCGGCATTTTGCACCCTTTCACATGCCGAACATGTACTTATTAAACTCGGACGAGACTGTCGAACAGTCCCTCTATCTCCTTCCATTGAATACTCTCACAAGCTGCCCCAACGCATCGACTCACAGTTCTCCGCCGGCCTTAGTTTGTACCAAGCGTTCTTATTCCCCGATGTCACGATGGTCGATCCCAAGAACCCGCCTGCTGACCGGCGATTTGTTGAGAGTACTCACACCAACACATCGTAGAGAAAGGGCAACTCGTTAAGGAAAAATAAAAGTACCAGCAACATCCCGGCGGCAGTGTGCATGATGCATATCGAAGATACAGTCTTTTTTATTGCAGTGACAACCACAGATCCCGTTGGACGATCCGTCATATGTCATGAATCTACCCGGACATCCGAATCATACGGCGCGGAGATGTTGGTTGCATTGAGCTGAAGGGAAATATTGGGAAGAAATATTTGAAGACGGTCCCGAAAGTCAGCGAGTTGCTGCGCCTCGCTGAAGGAGCCCGAAAAATGTCTGACATTTGATTTTTGGCCATAATGAAATGGCCGGCACGCGTCGCGACATGTATGCATGACGCAGGAGCCCGATCAATGTATACACACACTTTATTCAAAACTACTACTGTTCGCAAACCAAAGACAACACAAAGGTACGTATTCCAACAAGTTTGTACACATAGGGTTATACGAGGATAGCAAAGAAAACAAAACAAGGGAGAGCATGGGTCACCAACACTATCGTACACAGAAAGATCAGTCAAGAAAACAAGCAACGTAAATTCATGAGATTTGTAGCCTCCCAGGCATGCTCAACTGAAGGTCCGCACGTCTGTAGGAGCTGTTAAGAGAGCACGAGTATACTTACTCCCTGGACATGTTAGCATGGCCAGAGACGCCTTCACCCATGCGGTTCACATCTCGCACATCGCGACGATTGGCATGTTCCATCTGCGCCAACTCCTCCCTAGTGGGCTGCTTGACGTAGACGGGCTGGGGGTATGCGCCGTATTGGATGGGGGGCATCATCATGTGGCCATCGTGGCGAGCATGAGCGGGAGGCGCGGGGATGACAAATTGAGGGTAGCCTTGAGGGTACCCGGCAATGGTGATAGGCATGAGATGGGTGTTGGGCGGGAAGGGAGGGATCTCGCCGTCTTGCATGGGACCGGGCGCAGGGACGGGGATGTAGACCTGCGGGACATAGATGGTCTCCCCGGGCTTTGCACCGGGCGTGGGGTACTGACCGACGATGCCAGGGTACGGCATGGCGAACGGCAGTGGCTGGGGTGCGCCGGGCGGGGGAGCCGCAGCTGCAGCAGCCTGCACCTGGACGGGTTGGGGCTGCACCGACACGTCGACTGTTTGTTCGACAGTGTTGGCTGCGCGATCCGTAGAAAGGAAAGGGATGTCATTCCACATGCCACTCGGACGGGGAGCACGGGGGGAGACGGGGGAAGAGGAATGGGACTTACATTTTCCATCGCGCTTCTTGTAAGGCCCTCGCTTGATCCCCTTTGCGCGTTCTTTGCGCTGGGAATCGTGACACTCCTCGGCTATGCCGTACTTGACACAGCGGAGGCAGGGGCGGGCGTCGTCGCACTTCTTGCAGGCCTTCTGGCAGTTTGTGCACGCGTTCTTGACCTGGCGACGCTTTGTGCGAGACGCCCCCGAGCTGATCATGCCGGGAGGGAAGGGGTACATGTGCATGGGGACGCCGGAGAAGGTGGTGACGGCGGCGGCACCGTTGACGGGGTGGATGGTCATGGAGGGCTGGAGGGCATCGCCGTCCGCGGGGGGCGGGGACGGACGATGGTCGTCGGAGTCGGGGACGGACTCTGGCATCGTCGCTGGAGGGAGAGAGGGATGAGAGAACGAAGGCCAAATGAGGCGCATTGGCGCGCATACCTTAACGTAGGACGGGTCACACGTGCCGAGAAGGGCTGACAGGCAGCAGGGAGAAAGGCCCCGGGGGGCGACGCTGCAAAAGAGGGCGAGCTCATTGTCAGACACGACGGCGAGAGGCAAGGGGGGGACGCGGCGCACGATGACGACGGACTCGGGCTCGACTGTTCGCTGGCCGAGGCTTCGCTGAGCTGCCCGGCGGGGGTCGCGACTCCGACTCAAAGGCGGGCGGGGTGGGCCAGCTGGGGACGCGCCAGACGCGGAGCACCAATTCCTCCCGTTTATATCCCCTCGGCCGCGCTTCGGCGAACCTCACGTAAGCTCCTTCTCTCCGCGGCACCTCCGCCGTCCCCTGGCGGAGTTCCAAGCTGCCTCCCACGCTGCCCCGTGCCGGCGGCGGCTGGCGCAGTCGCAGGGAGATACGACGCCGCGGGCGGACGACATCCCGGGCGGGGGCCCTTTGCGTCGTGCCTCTGTACGTCTGCGTCGTACGGCATCCCAGGGGGGTGGGCATTGCAAAAAGGTCGCATGCAGGTCGCACACCAAAGTATATGTCTACAGTAGTAGCGCTGAAAATAATAAATAAATAATATTTGCGGGGAGACAAACAGGGCCAAACAGAGGCACGAGGAGGAGGATGCTTGCTCGAGGAGTCGGACACTGCCTGGCTCGTCCTCAGGCCAGTCTGCGGCCACCGACACCCCCCTCCTGCTCGCTGTGCACAGTGTGCATGCCCTCGTCCCCGACGACGAGCACCCATCGCCCGCCCCGTCATCGTCTTCCACCGCGCCCGCATCCTAGTGTACTCATTTCCCAATTTCGACCTGTCACCTTGTCTCTCCTTAAACTTCACTTCATTCCTTAATATCCTTTGCCCATGTCTGCTCCGCCGTCGCCCAGGCTCGGCCCCGTTGCCAACGACAAGTCGCGCGCAAAGAGGAGAGACCGCCCGCCCGCCCTCGCCTTCCCCGACCCCAAGGCCGCCTCCGATGGCGACGTCCACTACGAACGTCTCCCCGACTCTCGTGTCCAGCACGTACGTATCTCTCGCTCTCTCACCTACTCCTCGCGTCTCACTGCGCCTTTTCAGCCGCGTCTCGAGGTCTCCCAGCCAGAGGACTCAGGGGCAGAGCCGCCGACAGACACCGATCGCGACGCCCCGCGTTCGGCCTCAGCAACATCGTCGCTCGATCCATACTACTTCAGCGTACGCACTCCGCCAGACTCGCCTGTGCCACCTCTCCCCACCGCCGCCTTGCTCCCCAAAACTCCCGACATGGGTGGTCCGTCCGAGCCGGTGACACCTGGCAGAGATCCTGCCGCCATCGACAGGCGCGCCCTCATTGGAGTCGGGGAGCTGGCTACCCCCCGCTGGATCCGCTCAGAGAGGCGTCGCGAGATCGAAGTTGACGAACAGGTGCCCGAGGTCGACGAAGAGCGTGAGCCCGCGCCCGGAGAGTATGAGAAGGATATGCCGGACAGTCCTTGGACCATTGAGGCTGTGGATGGAGAAGGCGAAGACTCTAGCCCGGTATGTTTCTCTGGTAAGTAACAATACAAGTGTATGCTAATTATCCACATTTTGACAGGTTCTGGACGCACCCCTGGTGCCACCCCCTTTGCGATCCAAGAGGTCACAGGCCAGCGAGAGCGGCGGCGAAGAGATTCTCTATCCTCGCCAACCGGCTGCCACTGATGTTCCTTTGCCTCCTTCCTCGCTGAAAGTCGAATCGTCACCTGCGGAAGAGAGACACCCGGAAGTCAAGAATGGTGTAACTGTGACCGGTGCCTCTCCTCCTACCTCCTTTGGCTCACCGATGCACCGCGCTCGGAAACGCACCTCGGAAGAATTCGAGATGGACAATTCTGGCTCTTTGGTATCCAAGCATGCCACGCCGAAGGAGAAGGACAAGACGTCTGTTCGGAGGCATCGCAGTCTCGGTGTCGGCATCCCATCGAGTACCACTCCCAGAGACAAGGCCAAGGATCGTCGACGCGAAACTCTCTCAAGCGTACGACATGCAAGACAGACCTCTGCAAGTTCTTCCTCCTCCAGTCACGGAGAGGCTCTACATCCTCGACGTGTTCACGCATCCGACTTTTCGCATTTGCCTCCATCTCCATCTTCATCCTCCATCAGGCAATTCTTACGACAGAGCAGCTCTGGCGGAAGCACGACCACCTCTCCGCTGCATGCTTCTTCGCCTAGAGATTCCTCCCAGGCTCACATTAGCGCAAATGTTGCCCATTCGCTTCTGCGCGGCACACAGGAAGGCTGGTCTGATTTGGATGATCAAGCTACCGCCGAGGCTCTTCGTAAATTGGATGGTTTGTCTGGGAGAAGCGCTCGTGCGCGTTCAAGCGTGGGAGGCCATAGTCGAGTGAACAGTACGAGCCGACCTGGGACACCCGTCAAGAGTGGCACTCAATGGGAAGGTGTGCCTGCATCGACCGAAGGACATCGTGCCAGCAGACGGATGAGCAATAATCCGCTTTCTGCGAAGGAAAAAGGCAAGGACGCGGCGCAAAGGCCTGTCGGTTTAGGTATCGTCGATGGTCAGGTGGAGAAGGAACAAGCAAGTGCTGCAACTGGAAGCGAAGGCGTATCCAGCTCACCTTCATTGGATAAGCCCTCGAAAAAGAACCGTTCAAGCTTCACGCCGAAGCGTGGATCTGCTTCCTCCACGACCTACACCAGTACGCCGACGACTAGCTCTCGCGATTCCGCGTCCTTGTCTGCCGCAACCAGTGTTACTTCGGCCTCTGCCCTCTCCAATAGGCACTCGACTGGAAAGGCGAGGAGGAACAGTGCCGGAAGCGACATCTCTAGTGTTCACTCGGGTGACGTTGCTAATCTCCGCGATCGAGCTGCTTTGCTGGTAACCTCTGATATTGCTGAGGAAAGTGCGGTTCCTCCTGTCCCTCCCTTGCCAAAGGATATCTCTACATACCGTTCTCCACCTGGGACATCATCTGGAAACCCCGGCGTCAGCGCAGAGGAGCCAGAGCCAGAACGAAAGCAGCCAGAGGATCAAGCAGATCGCAATCCTTCTATTGAGTTGACTTCGTATACGACTACGCCTGCCAAACATCGCTCTATCTCCGTGCCTAAACCAACGACGCCTACGAATGCTACGCCAAGTGCCACGCACAAGACCCCTTCGAAGAAATGGAGCATCTCGAATGCGCTCAACAGACTCTCAAAGTCTCCTTCTGCTTCGTCGATGACCGACGCAACCTCTCCCAGGTCTCCAAGGGCACTTTCTTTCGGCCAGTCGCTGCGAAAGTCTACGTCAAAGGACCAGGCGCTGTCGCCTTACTCTGCCGTACCTCGACGGTCGACGGATGGTTGGTCTCCTAACCATGTCGATGCTATGGCCTCTGCTTCCTCTTTGGCCTCCTTGTCCTCAGTGGGCGATAGTCACCATCCTCGCTCTCCTCCGCCATCTGCACCACCTCCTATCACGAGCTCGAGGACCCCAGATCGCCTCGTCCCGAGTCGCTCAGAAACTGCATCAAGTGCCAGCACTAGTCTGACTGCATCCGTTCCACCTATTCCTCAACAACCCCTGAGCCCTTCATCGTCCTTGCGGCGAGGACCATCGTCAAAACGCCTTACCCCATCGTCGATCCCATTCTTCAGGCGATCGTCGTCTCAATCGATGCAGTTCCCACCCAACAGTGCCACGACGTCATCCCATTCGCCAACCAGCTCTTCCGGACCAAACCGCAACGCACACCTGCGTGCACCCTCTTCGACGGTGTCGCCCACCAAGGATTCCAGTGTAACCTCTCCTACTGTCCCAGGATCTGCTCAGAAGAAATCGGTGCTCAGTCTAGGTCTTCCATCGCTCCTCAAGGGCTCAAGCTCGCGAAGGAGTTTACATTCTGATAAGGAAAAGAGTGACGCGAAGAGTAGCAAAGAGCCACCCACCCCGAGGGGCGCGGACAAAGAGAAGACAAAGAAAGACGACAAGGATCGTAGCGAGAGCAGGATCTCTGTTTTGATGGGTCGCAAGCGGGGCAAGGTATGTGATTTGTCCATTCCCTTTTGTTGTGGGTATGCCAAATCCATCGTCAACTAATTTGACTGTACTCCCACCAGACATTGTCTTCCGCTCAGCCCAAAAAGGTAGAGCCAGTGGCCCTTCCACCGATGCAAATATCCGCTCTCCCTCCCGCCACTGCCCAAAGGGTGGCCAACTTAAAGTCTTCCTCGTCTTCTTCCTTATCCTCCAACCAGAGTATGCCGAAGTCCAACTCACGCGCCACTGCCCAAACGGCTAGTTCGATGCAGAAGCAGTCGGACTCGTCGTTGCGAAGCCGCAATCAGTTGCCCACCATCGCGGGCTCGCCAAGTGTTGGATCGATAGGACACGCTGGTCATCGAGGCACTCAGGAGCCTCCGCCCTCGGCCTCGTTGAACGCGTCGGCAGCTCTTTCGAAGGAAACGCCCACGAAGATCCCTCGGATTTCCAGTCGCTCATCTGCGGCCAACTCACCTACTTTGAAGAGCAATCGCCGGGCTAGCGTATTGGTAGGATCGTCCTCTGTCTCGACCTCCCGTGGTGCATCCCCGGCCACTGCTACGGAATCGTTGAACGAGTTTGGTGTCCTTGACGGTGCTTCCGGTTCAGGGACAGGTTCGAATAAAGCCACCGTTGGGACCGCAAACCACCGTCACTCGGTCCGAGCGTCTCCATCCACGTCCACGTCGCGTGTGCCCCGCCAGATCTCCACCTCTTCATCTACGAATGTAAATGGAACCTCTCGCAAAGCCAATAGGGAGTCAATTTCATTTAGCGGATTGCGCAAGTCATCAACCAGTTCGGTGGCTTCTATTTCAGTCGCTGCCCAGGAAACCCCTCAAACTCACCACCGCTTCTCGGCCCTTTCTCCATCGAAGGGACTAAAGTTGTTGAGTCCTAAGGTTTCGCTGCCTACCGCCCGCGTGTCCAGTTCGTCGACGTCACAGAGTATCGGGCAAGCAATGGCATCTCCTTCATCTAGTCGGCAGTCTTTGTCCACCCCGTCACCTGCTCCTAGCTCCGTTGACGAAGAAGAGGTATTGGGAGATGAGGAAATGATGCAGTACATTCGGAGGCAACAGGCCAAGAAGCTTGCGGCTGGAGTCAGTCAGCAAGAACTTGATGAAATGCTTCGGTTCCCGGAGCCAATTCCTCCTGTTCCTCCTTCGACCCCACAAGGTGAGGAGGTGTTCACACGTCTTTGACGTATTACTTACCTACTCTCATGTAGCTATTCTCAAGAGCTCGCAGGCCAAGTACCTCTCCGAATTCGAGTGCAAAGAAATCTTGGACTACCAATCTGTATACTACATTGGTGCGAACAGCAAGAAGAATCCTGCTACGTTGGACAAGTCAGCGAACAATTATGGCTACGACGACGATCGAGGCGACTACCTCGTCGTCATGCGAGATCACCTGGCGTACCGTTACGAAGTAGTGGACACGCTTGGGAAGGGCTCGTTCGGTCAGGTGCTGCATTGTCGCGACCATTGCACCGGCGAGTCTGTGGCCATCAAGATCATTCGAAACAAGAAGAGGTTCCACCACCAGGCTCTCGTCGAGATTAAAATTCTTGACAGCCTGCGTAAATGGGTAAGCCCATGCCGCGCAGTCTCGCTGTGCGAACAACTCTAACTTTGACCACAGGATTCCGACGAAAAGCACCACGTAATTAAGATGACTGAGCACTTCTATTTCCGTGGTCATTTGTGCATCGCGATGGAACTGCTGAGTATCAACTTGTACGAGTTGATCAAAGCCAATGGCTTCGCTGGTTTCACGACGGCTCTCATCCGACGGTTCACAAGCCAAATGCTCCAATCGTTGGCTTTGATGCGTCACCATCGAATCGTGCACTGTGACTTAAAACCCGAGGTACGTTCTCTCGCGAATATGTCTTCTGTTCGCCGTTTGCTAATTCTCCGTCCTTACCTCAGAACGTTTTGTTACGGCATCCTGCGAAAAGTGCCATCAAGGTCATTGACTTCGGAAGCAGTTGTTTCGAGCATGAAAAGAGTAAGTACTATTGCGGCGTTTCTAGTACGGCAGCATGGACTAAAGTTCATTTTCATAGTTTATACCTACATCCAAAGTCGTTTCTACCGCTCACCGGAGGTTATTTTGGGCATGAACTACCATATGGCGATTGACATGTGGAGTTTGGGTTGCATTTTGGCGGAACTTTATACTGGGTTCCCCATCTTCCCTGGCGAGAACGAACAGGAGCAACTGTCCTGTATCATGGAGGTCCTAGGGGTCCCTGATAAGGAGTTCATCAATCGTAGTTCTCGCAAACGTTTATTCTTTGGTACGTAAAAGCCATGCCTCGTGCTTTCTGCCCGACTTATGACAACCTCTCCAGATACCACCGGTGCACCAAGGCCTGTTGTGAATTCGAAAGGTCGACGACGGAGGCCGGGATCCAAATCATTGGCCCAGGTCTTGCGCTGCGATGATGAGCTATTCCTGGACTTCATCTCCAAATGTCTCGTATGGGATCCCGAACGACGTATGAAGCCCCAGGCAGCGTTACGGCATCCATTCATTACGGCCGGCAAGGTGAAATCAAAAGTTGCTCAGCCGTCACCATCGACGGCCAAGTCCCTTTTACAATCGACGACGTCGAGCTTCACCAGCAGCCGGAGCTCTAAGCAACTATTGGAGACGCCAAAGAAGTCGCTCATTAGTGCACCCACTCCTCTGACCGCTCGAAGCACCCGCCTCGGTTCTGGAACTGTTCCAACCACGCCTAGCACATCAACTGCCCATGCCTCTATTGGATCTAGTTCACGATCGTACAGGTCTTCACAGGCTCAATCCACGTCGTATCATTCCAGCAGGTCTCTGGTGCGTTTATTCGACACAGCGCGGGTACGATGAAATACTGACGGCTGCCGTGCAGGCCGCGAAGTGAAATTTGAGCTTCCAGAAGTGAAGAATGACCGGTTCTCCCATATTTATCATATTCACGAGCCACGACGAGCCCTGACACGCAAGCGAGTCTACCCTCCCATTACATGTCACATACCCGCTTTCTCTCAGTGTACTTCACCCGGCTGCGGAACAGCCGTATTCTCTTTGTCCTTTGCTTGTTAGTCCTTCAAATTGCATGTTATCTCTGTTTTCCTTGACTTTTCACTGTCATCTCTCGTCTGCCTTCCATCACTTTGCTGGTTTACTCCTTTGCAGTGTCATTTGGTCGCGATTAATATAATACCAACGACTACTCTCGGAACGATAGCTTTCTCTCATGACATCTGACCCTTTCCTCGGTTTCTATCCTATATGAATGTCTTCGGCGTCGCCCAGGGATCGTAGCTTTACAAACACATCACTACCCCAACCTTCCAATGACATAAAATCTAGAGATCCTCCGAAATATCTGAATATTGCCCAATCAGTATCGTAACAAGCTTGAAATGGAGGATGTTGAGCTTACCTTGCATATAGACGGCTCATGGGTAGCCCATACCCTAGTCCCGCAATGGTGCCCATTCCTACCTGGACACCCCTGCCTACAATCTCACCAAACAACCCAGTACCGCTCATACTACCACCGTCGTCCATCGCCGCACTACCGCCGACATGTTGAGCAGCATAGGGGCCACCACCAGTATCATCGTGAAACCCAAATGGGTCGGAAGCCTGACGGCCGGCAGTGGTGAACGAATACGAGAAGATTTGGGAAAGGTTTGCCTCTGGGACTCCACCGCCTTGGTCCCGAATACGTAGTGAGAGGAAGGACGGAGGGCGCGGGAACGCCCCCATGGTTTGAGGATGGTGTTGCGGCGGGGCAATGGTGATGACTACTGGGGGAATGGAAGAGCCAGGTTGTCGATTCCGGGAGTACCGCTCGACGGTTGCTCGGAATGCATTCTTTAGAATTTCTGTTAGGATGTATTCCAGATGAACAGGAACATATCTATGTGTACGTTAGCACACACTCCAGCATCACAACAGAGGTCATGGATGCTCACGCAAATGTTGCGTCAACCGCACCGTCGATGACAATCTCGGGACTTGCTCCCAAGGTAGCTTCGCACAAGTCTCTTACAAACGATCCACACATTCTTATCATCTCTTTGGGCGAGCATTTAGTGTGTACTATGCCAATATGGTCTGGACTATTCTGTTCGGGGTGTTCTAGCGTTCGAGAAAGAGCAATGTGTTGTTCAGCAATCAAGCGAACAGCTATTCGGTTCCGGATGGCCGAGTCGAGGAAGTCAGATATTTGGTCCGGGGTCATGTACCTCGAGCATTCTTGGAACCTATGTAAAACGTCTAAGTGATCTTCACAAAATGGCGTCCTTTGACGTCCAAAGATTTGCATCTATGATTGCCAGTACTCACCCTTTAGCCATGGTCGGGATGTCATTCGCGTGTGCCTGAACAAGGGCCTCAAGCGTTTGCGTAAACTTTGCATTCTCCTCCAGTGTCAGAACAGGGGGGTGCGTAGCGAGCACCTGGAATGCGCGTCGATGTGCAGCCAGTATCTTTGCGATATACGGGTTCATCCCCACGATGAACGGTAGGGCCTCGAGGTTCCGTACTCGAAGTCCAAATAGTCGGGGGACCTCTGAGAGAACATAACTCACGGATTGAAGAACGGAGTCTGGGGTGAGGGGTCGGCCGTAGGATAGAAGAGATGATAGGGTCATGGGGCGTGGGGGACGTCTCGCGAATTCATCAAGCATAGGAGCTATTTCAGCTCCTGAGGGCGAGTTTGGGGGACCTGAGAAGAAGGTTACTACCTGACCAGACTGTCTGCAAGTCCGATGCATCCTTCTTGGTGTGGCCCATCGTCGATGTGAGCTTAGATTCGCAAAGCCCTGAGCAAGCTGGGTGCGTGCCCTCTGAGTCATGGTGGCGGGGAGGTGTCTGCTGCGTCCCAGGCGACCTTACTGTTAGTTTTCTTATCTGGGAGGACAGTCCTCGCGCAGGCTGTCTTCGAGCACTTAAATAGCAGTAATGTGTGTGAGATAATGAAGTCCGACTCAAGTCAATGAGCGGATCAGAGAGCTGTAGCTGCCAGAGAGGATGTTGTCATACGCTGACAAGAGCACCTGCCCGCACGTTCTTCTGGCATTCACAATCATCCATTTCTCCCACCCTCTTTCATCACTCGACGTAAGGAGAAGATCGCAAGACGCTCAGTTCAACCGAGTTATCGCAAGTCCATGAACAGTAAACTGGATATAAACTATCATACTACAGGCAGAGACATTAGTTATACACTTGGTACAGAGGTCTATCGTCCCAAGGGCGCAGTCAGTATCCAGATGCAACTCAAAAGACAGGAGGACATACGTGCTAGAGAACTTAGTGCCTTGCCTCACGACCTTCTCCACAGCGTCCAAGAAGTCTCGTTCGGTGGCTACTTTCCGCCGTGCACGGATAGCGAACATACCAGCCTGACAAATATACGTGTTCAGTAACTCCACTGAGTACGGCACTTACATGTTCAACGTACCTCTGTCGCAACTGATCGCAACTCCGCACCGGTGGTGTTAGGACATAACCTTGCTATCAGATCGAACCGGATATCCCGCTCGACGCTCATACTCCGAGCATGGATCCGCAGGATGTGTGCACGTCCTTCAGCATCTGGTAGGGAGAATTCCACTCGTCGGTCAAGTCGTCCTGGGCGAAGCAAGGCAGGATCAAGGGTATCGGGCCTGCCAAGGAACCAGTGAGCTTAATCGAAACCTCTGCCACAATTTTCCGTACCTATTTGTGGCCATAAGCACCTTAATGTTCCCTCGCGGGTCGAATCCATCCAACTGGTTAATCAACTCCAGCATCGTCCTCTGCACCTCGTTATCGCCACCTGCGCCATCGTCAAACCGCGCGCCACCAATTGCATCAACCTCGTCGAAGAAGATGATGCACGCCTTCTTACTCCTTGCCATCTCGAATAGTTCACGAACCATTCTCGCGCCCTCACCAACGTACTTCTGTACGAGTTCTGAGCCAATGACACGGATGAAAGTGGCATCTGTTCGGTTCGCGACCGCTCGTGCACAGAGGGTCTTGCCGGTACCAGGAGGACCAAAAAGGAGAACGCCTTTCGGCGGGTCGATACCAAGCTTTACGAACCTTTCCGGCTGCAAAACCGAATATCTGAGTACAAGGCATTACGTGTGGAAATGAAGCATGGACGTACCGATAGTAATGGGGTCTCGACAACTTCACGCAGCTTCTCAATCTGCTCCTTGCATCCGCCGATATCAGAATAGGTAACGTCGGGCTTCTCCTCGACCTGCATCATGGTCACTGAAGCATCAATCTTCGGTGGAAGGGGTATTTGAATTTGATATTTGGTCCGGTCCACACTGTAAACAGATAACATGGGCTTCTGTCCCAGTCAATGCAACTACTGTGAAAACTTACCCGACACGCATACCCTCCTCAATATCTGTAGGAGCAACCCGATCACCAAGTCCAACCACGAATTTCGCGATCTGTTTGATGTTGATGACATATTTATCTTGTTCGTCAGCACCCTTCTGTCCTTGTGCAGCACCGGCGGGATTGACTGAACGGGCGGCGGCAGCAGCAGCCTCGTCCACAGGGATAATCTTTGTACACCGAGCAACTTGCAGAGGATGCTCCTCGGCCATACGCATTCGGTCTGCTAGCAAATCCCACAGATTTGGAGATGCAAGACCAGTGTCAGATTCCTTGACACCTTGAATGAAAGGTAAGCGATGTGGAAACTGAATATATGAAGTTGCGGCCTACCAAGTTTCTCATCTATCCGCTTCTGCACTTCCTTGATGTCTTGTTCGATCTTCTTTAGCCGGTGTGCGTATGGACCTTGGCCCTGGAAGAACGTGAGTATATTCCAAGAAACTTACAGAGCCCGGATACGAACGTATGTCTTCAGAATCTGAATATCACTATCGTCAAGAGCTATGGAACCGTCAGTTTGTATGGTCAAACTAGAACCTCAGCGAGCGTACCTTTGATCTCCTTCTCGTCCTTGTCGTCCGCCTTCTTGTCCCCTTGAAGTGAAACGGTATGAGGTCAGTGTGCATCTATGATGCTTGGACGAAACGTACATTTCTCCCAGTCACTAAAGCAGTCCAGTCAGCATACAATCAAGTCAAACAAGAGAAACACATACGCCTTTGGTGCCATATCGTCTCGTAAAGATGGAAGTATAGAGTGAAGTTGTGGCTGCAGCTTACGCGTCAAGAACACACTGGAAGTGCTTACGACGCGCACCTTCCATAAAAGGCATCCCAGACTCCTACGTACCGCCTGTCCCAGAAAGGGAACCGGCGAGCGTCATCGTCGCGACCACATCTGCGACGCTCAGCCCGAGGCAGGGAGCAGCCCCCGGATTCCAAACTTGCCTTGTTTCTGCGCTATCATATCCGCCTGCTACTTACGTCCTGCTTCCCCTTAAACAATGGCAGGCGCACTCTCAAACGCAAAGAAAGACCTCCCCAAGGTCAGGGATGAAGACCGCGAGTCGAGGTTCGGCCAGGTCTTTGGTGTATCTGGTCCTGTCGTCATTGCAGAGAACATGATCGGTTGTGCCATGTACGAGCTCGTGCGTGTCGGCCACGATGAGCTTGTAGGAGGTAGGGATACTATGCTGACTGAAGTACTCGAGAAGCTCACATCGCCTCAGAGGTCATTCGAATTGATGCCGACAAGGCAACCATTCAAGTTTACGAGGAAACGTCTGGTGTAACCGTTGGTGATCCCGTACTAAGGACGGGAAAGCCTCTCAGTGTGGAGCTCGGTCCTGGTACGCATACAAGGGATGACCGCGATGATATTGTCCTGATTCCGTCGGGCAGGTTTAATGAGCAACATTGTGGATGGTATCCAGCGTCCGCTTCGGGTGAGTCTAACATCCAACATTACAATGAGATGCGCCTCACAAGAGCAATGTGATTAGTCAATTCAAGAACTTTCAAAGTCTATCTACATTCCTCGTGGTATCAACACCGAAGCTCTCGACCGAAGTCTTCAATGGGACTTTGATCCTATCAACTTCAAAGTCAGGAGCAGTCAACCACGCTCGTAAGATATATCCCTAACTGACTCGCCTTATGTTCTCAGGTCGGCGACCACATTTCTGGTGGCGACATCTTCGGTAAAGTATATGAGAACTCGCTGGTCGATAGCCACAAGGTTATGCTTTCGCCAAGAGCATTGGGTACCATTACCCGCGTTGCGGAGAAGGGTAGCTATGCTGTTGACGTATGTTAAATTGTTCATAGATGTTGGACATGTACGCTTATCGTCTCATAGGATATCGTGTTGGAGACAGAATTCGAGGGCAAGACCACAAAGCATACTATGATGCAAGTCTGGCCAGTACGGGCACCTCGACCTGTGGCAGAGAAGCTCACAGCAGACTACCCCCTGCTCACTGGCCAACGTATTCTCGATGCATTGTTCCCGTATGTACTGGGCATCAGTTTCCCCGCTTCGCTGGTATTGATCGTTATCCAGGTGCGTTCAAGGAGGGACAACTGCTATCCCTGGTGCTTTCGGTTGTGGAAAGACTGTCATCTCGCAAGCTATCTCCAAGTACTCTAACAGCGACATCATGATTTACGTCGGATGCGGTGAGCGAGGAAACGAGGTATGTCCTTTCTGTGCCAAGTCAAGATAATAATACTTACGGACGTCATAGATGGCTGAAGTACTGATGGACGTAAGTACGCCCAAGTTTGAACTCAAAGGCGGCGGCTCACACTCTATAGTTCCCTGAACTTACCATGGAGGTCGGCGACCGTCAAGAACCGATCATGAAACGTACCACGCTAGTCGCCAACACCTCGAACATGCCCGTAGCAGCTCGAGAAGCCTCTATTTACACTGGTATCACATTGGCAGAGTACTGGCGAGACCAAGGAAACAACGTCGCCATGATGGCTGACTCTACTTCCCGTTGGGCTGAGGCTTTGCGTGAAATCTCTGGTCGTTTGGCTGAAATGCCTGCCGATTCGGGTTACCCTGCGTATCTGAGTACCAAATTGGCTTCGTTCTACGAGCGAGCGGGTAAGGTCACTGCTCTTGGCAATCCCGTCCGTCAAGGAACCGTCTCCATCGTCGGCGCGTAAGTCTAAATTTCTGTCAGTGCCAATTTACAGGTACTAATCGGAACCGTTAGCGTATCTCCTCCCGGTGGTGATTTCTCCGATCCCGTCACATCCGCCACCCTCGGTATCGTGCAAGTCTTCTGGGGTCTCGACAAGAAACTTGCTCAACGCAAACATTTCCCATCCGTTAACTGGAATCTCTCCTATTCCAAGTATACCAAAGTGCTCGAACCCCATTACGAAGCGACCGAGCCCGGATTCATTGAACTGCGCATGCGCACAAAGGAGATCCTGCAGAAGGAAGATGACCTTGCTGAAATTGTGCAATTGGTCGGAAAGAGTGCGCTTGGCGAGGCAGACAAGATCACGTTGGAAGTCGCGCGGATGTTGAAGGATGATTTCTTGCAACAGAATGGTATGAGCGAGTACGATCGCTTCTGCCCATTCTACAAGACAAGCGCGATGCTGCGAAACTTTGTTGCCTTCCATGACATGGCGTTGAAGGCGGTACAGCAGAGCGATATCACCTTTGCAAAGATCAGGGATAACGCGGGTGATATCATGTTCAAGCTATCGCAGATGAAATTCGAGGTAGGTCTCTCTCCTCTCCGAGCGATTCGTGACGCTGAAGAGATGGTCTACAGTCGCCGACGCAAGGAAAGGAAGAGATCAAGTCAAAGATGGATGCGTTGTACAACGAGATCCAGGAGAAGTTCAGACAGCTGGTGGAGTAAGATACCCAAGTGCCCAGGATGTTTCCCGCTTTACACACCATATGACTCGATACGAAGCAATATTTCATCATTCATTCTTTGACAGACCGGCTCGTTTCCGGAGGGCGATACAATCGTACTCGCTACTTTGAACTCAAGGTACGTTTCTCAATTATGGGGGATACAACGGCGTGTCTGTAGGACATGCACGAATACGATACAGCACGTTAGAGACCAGCATGAAGCAAGAGTCAATCGGGGTAATATACAATCCTATCCAAATTCCCTTTGCGTTACACATGGAGCCGATGCTATCTATTGGGTGGTGACGATGCCATCTGGCTCTGTTGTTGCAAGATATAGAGAGGTAAGTGGGCTGCCCACGCGAGACGACTAAACAATACTTGCCGATGAGCTGTATGGGGCTGTCTGCGAGCTGTGACTGGGCCTGGAGACTCTGGAGGTAAGAGTCGGGAATGGTAGCAGCGAAGCCCTAGGAGGCGATGGGTTATGACCATGGCTAAAGTAAGCAAGATATCTTGCCCACCTTGAGAGCAGAATCGTAGCGGGCAGTGACGTTACCGCCTGTAATGGCATCCTCAGTTGAGGTTGGATGGCAAGGTATAGCGGAAGTGGCGACTAACCGGCTGAGCCTACTTCCTGAGCATACTTCTCGATGGCTTCGGGGGAAGCTGAATCTTTGAAAACGACGATATATTCTGGGGGACGGTTAACATAGTATCCAGGACTGAGTGGCTGGACTTACTGCCTGTGGACATGGTGTATGAAGGAGGAAGAGATAGTAGAGACTGCCGGACTAGGAAGGTACTCTTAAGGACCAAGTACTGTTGATCGGCGCCGATCCGGGTATGACGCCATTGCCGTGCGCAGTCACGGGATTTGCACATTCCCACTGCATCCCCGTCTTCCACGGCCGTGCAACGCGTACATGCTCGGCAAGCCCAGGTACTGTGAGTACGACTACATACCTCCGTACAGCTTACTGACAGAGAAACACAGAAAACGAAGCCAGAGCCAGGCCAGGCATCGGATGGTGAGATGGCTCGCTCACTGCGGACAGACAGGAACAGACTGCGGAGCGACAAGTCGGCCTGCAATTCATGAGGGATAGCGTCAGACGCTAACCCAGTGATTTCATTGCCGCAGGGTCTCTTATAAAACTAGGCCTGCAGACATCTTTTCCCCCAACTGCCCATCATGTTCCTCCGCAGGTTTGCAGTGCTCGCAGTAGCACTCGCCGTCTGCGCTCGCCCCGAGCCTGGTCGAGGTGCAGACGACTGGCAAGACAATAGTATCGACAGAACAGGCGCAGATGTCCAGTGGAGGTTTGGATTCGAAGATGCTCAACGAGTCCCTCATGCTCAGAGTGCTTCCCAAGTCAATTTGGACGACGCTTTCGGCGCGGTACAGCACGACGAAGAGATTAGTTGGACTCCTCACCATGGTCCCCCCGCACCTCCTGAGTTCCCGCCTCACACTCCTCCCAAGCCGCCCATGCGCCCGCCTCACCCCCCTCCACCTCATGGTCCCCGCCATCCTCGCCCTAACGTGGAAAACAAGACAATTTACCAAGCCCTCAAGGACGAAGAAAGGTAACACGCTCCGGATCAGCGGTTAGATCTAGACTAAATTGTTTCTCGCCTAGCTTCTCGCGTCTGTTCAAGTTCGTCAACTTGACTGACGAGATCATTGAGAAACTCAACGATACCAAGGCCAGGTATGCACTCGTTCTTTTTGTCTCCTACCCACAATTTAAATCTTTCTTTAGCGTGACATTCTTTGCAGTTCCGAACTGGGCTTTGCGGCCCCCGAAGCGGCCCAAAGATGACGACGAACTTGAACGAGTCCTGGCTCGTGCTCAAGGATCTGACGACTTGCTTGACAACTTCGCTGTTTTGGAGGGCGTCGCACAAGCTCTCGCTACAGACCAAGGCAAAGACGACGAGCACAAGAAGGAAATTCTGAAGAAGATTGTTCGTGCTGTCCTCTCGTACCACATCTTGCCCTCCACGTTGTCTGTAGAAGACCTCGCCAAGAATTCCACATATGAAACGGCTTTGAAGAAAAACGATGGCTCATTCGACGGAGAAGTTTTGCGTGTTCGAAGCGTGTCTTTCTTCAAGGCAGTGTTCATCAACTTCTTTTCCAGGATCGTTGAACCGGATATCAAAGCTCTGAATGGTGCGTTGATTCCGTGTAGCTAATAAGACCAACATATGCTGAATGCAGATGCCAGGTTTGATACATCTCGTCAACCACCCTGTTTTCCCTCCTGGCTCCGTGTTCCAGAACCTCTTCTTCTTCACAGAGTCCTTCTCCATCTTCGTGAGTGACGAGTCTGTGTCGCACACACGGATTGCTGACCGTGTTTGATACCTCGTTTAGACGTCTGCCATTCAACGTGTCGGTCTTTCAGATGCGATCGAGTGGCACTATGTCCCAGGAGAGGGCGATAGCAAAGGTACACTTGAGGGGTCACCCGCTGTGACTGTCTTCGCTCCCAGCAACAAGGCCTTCAAGAAGCTACCTCCTGATCTCCGCGCGTTCCTCTTCACTCCCTTCGGAGAAAGAGCACTCAAGAAGCTTCTTCAATTCCACATCGTCCCCGAGTATATCTTACACTCAGGTAACTATCTTTCTACATTGGTGGCTGAAACGTCGTTGTGCTCAGCGTTATTCAACCCAGATTGGTCTCACAATGCTACCGATTCCTTGTATTCTCGCAATACGCCGGTCGCCGATGATGCACTCAGATACATCCCCACAGGACAGGGTTTGGCCAATGGTCAAGCACGTCACTGCCACCAAAAGTTTAGGCAAAATCAGCACGCATTCCCTCCTCATCCTCCTACACCCCACTTCCCGCACCACGATGACCCTCATCACCCCCCTCCACCACCTCCGGATGACCCTCATCACCCTCCACCGCCTCCGGATGGCCCTCACCATCCACCTCCGCACCTACCCCACCACAAGCCTCATCCTGAACCCGTCTACTCCGTCAACATCACTCTTCCAACCCTCCTCACGAACCACACCCTCAATATCCACATTAGCCAATTCGAGCATCGTCTCCCGCTTCCTCATCACCCAACGAACTACGTCACTAAGGTGTTTGCCAATGGAATACCGGTGTCGGTCCCTGATGGTGTAGCCAGGAACGGCGCTGTGCATGGGGTGGGTAGGATCTTGGATCCGAGGGGACCCAAGAAGCACCATGGTCCCGGTGGTCCTCATGGCGAACACGATGCTAGTTTCAATGTTTTGGATGAGAAGACGGGTGAGTGGTATGATGCTGAATGGCAAGGCTGGCAGGATTGGTTTGTGAAGTGGGCGGAGGAGGATTAAGTTGCGAAGAGATTGAAAGTCTGAGTGTCTCAAGCTGTCTTGGCAAAGAAGGTAGGTAGTAAACGTAGTTTGTGAATTCAGCTCTTGAAGTGTGATATGTGAATATTGCAAGAAACACTGTTCTGTCAACGTATATGTGCTTGATTGTACCTTGCGTGTGGATGACCGTAAACAATCTAACCTTTCGCAATACCGTCGTCGTGCAACAAACTGATTGAATCTTCGACATCGACGCTCCCCGCAGACGCATCTCCTTCCCTCCGACTTCGTAGCTCTCTCTCATCGCTCCTCTCCCGACTAATCTCCCCTCGTTCTCTTTTCTCCTTCCAACTCTCCCACTCGGCTTTCCTCGCAGCTTTCCTGACCATATGCTTATGCGTCCTACTGTTCACATGTCTCGTCCATTCTGTACCTTCCTCAATCATAACGGGTTCAGTTTCGTTTATGGTACAAGTCGGGCAGATGATTTTGCGTCGAGCTGAGAGGACTGCTGTCGGCCTGGTACATGCAATAAGGAATAAACATTAGAGGACTGAATGAAGTGATAAAAGATGAATTAGTGATTAAAACGTACGAAACATCCTTTTCTGGGATGGAGAGGAGTTGTCGCGCGGAATCAGATAGGGAGAGGGGGTCTGGGAGGGGTCGGTTGGCTAGGAAATCTAGTACCTAACATGAGTATGCTTTGGTTGAGACCCTCGTTTTATTGCGTACCATGCGTTATTCGTTCGGCCACGTCTTGAACATTAGACTTCCACGCATCCAGATCTACGCGATCGCATCCCGGTTAGCGTTGACAAACCAAGCACATACATATACGTTGCCTACTTGTAGCATCCAACAAATACACACCCATCTTCCTCCCCTCATCAGCCTCTCCTGAATTCACACTATATATCGCAGGCAAGAGTTTGTTCTGCATCCACTTGACCTGCCGTTTTGCGTACTGCCTCGTCGAAAGCTTCATCCTTTCCAGAGCGGCGGAGTACATCTGCGGCGTCGGGTCTGGCGTAGACAGATATTGTGAGAATTCTTTGAAGCCTGCGTACGTGCGTAAGCCTTCTTGAAGCAATAACATTCGAGGGCACACGCACCAATTGATTGGTAGAGACCGAGCGTATAGTCAAAATGGGGACTATCTGACTCGAGCTTTTCAGATGACGTGCCCAGTGAAGTTGCGTCTTGTTGCCGATGTTCCTTCGCTAGGTCGATGAGTTCTTGTACTTCGCGCAGAAGCCCTCGCTACTATGGATTTGCATTCATCAATGTTTGCATAAAGGGGGCACAGGGGCCAGGTGGTAGAAGCATACCTGGACCATGTCATCAACGCGAGCATCGAGGCGAGGATTGAGGGCCTCGGGTTTGGCGTACAACCAGAAGAAAAGAGAGCGGTACCTTCCATCAACTGTTCAATAGGAGGACATAAAGAACGAGGGGAGAATTCTGTTACCTCGGTTGCTCTTGGACTTTTGACTGCTCGGAAATCAATTCGCTCGAAAGCTTGCCACTCTCTTTGATAACATTCAGACTTCTCAATACCTTCCTACTGTCCCTCCAATGCCACCTCTGCGCGACCTGCGGATCAAGACTGGCCAAAAGCGAGTGCATGGCAAACGCTTCTTCGCGGTCGATGTCATCTGAGCCAAGTTGTTTTGGAATGTTCTCATATAGGCGGAGGGATTGTGGCGATAAAGAATTGACAGCTCTTCTGAGTTGGTCTGACATGGGTGCAGGGGAAGATGTATCTGACTTTCGCTCGTCGGTCAATTCGGTCTTTTCCAACGAAGCCAATCTGTTCGGGAATATAAGATGCTGTATCCAGTATGCAGTCCCGCCGACAACAATGGGAATCTGATTCCGGTTGTGTGTTTCTTCAATCTGTAGACGACATGTAGTGTGAATCACAAGGGGTGAGAAACCACGGCATACCAATTGCATGGCGTCTTTGACCCATTGACCGACCACGTACTGTTCACCGGGTTTCTTAAACCCCATGAGCAAATGCTCAACACCACACTGATCCTCCACAGGGACCTTGTTTGTGATGAGATCCATACCGGCGTAGACTTGCATGGCGTCCGCATTGATGATCCTTGCTCCGCGGTACCCATGCTCGTGATGTTCGTGGTCGCGCGCGAGCGACAGTGCAAGTTCTATGGCTAGCTTCGACTTTCCTACACCTGTTGTCCCGCATATCGCGATGAGTGGTCGCAGCGACATTCCTCGTAACATGAATGCATTCGAAAATTCAGAAGCATTTTGTCGGATGAGGAGGAAATGAATGGGTGCGCCCATAAGACCAAATAATGGCAAACAAGATCTCCGTGATCCGCTAGCCTTTATCAAGCTTCGGCCTTGCATCGGCCAGAGTGCAGGACCTCTTCATTCCTATCGTCTACAAGTTATCGCTGAGAAATGACCTCTGAAACCCAACGTGCCGTACGCTTCTATCCCCCAGCGTACGAAATCCGAGTGGACGATGTCCCTGTGCCCAAGTCAGACGGCTTCATATCATTATCCTTAGCCGATCCTGGCATTTACATGGACTTAATTGCTGCCCTCTTTCAGAATCATCGAACCCGATGATGCAATCGTTAAGGTTACAGTGAGCAGTCTCCATAATCTCTATCCTCGTAGACGGTTGCTTTCATTGATCCCCACAAGCTCGCAGGCTTATGCGGAAGCGATTTGCATGTATATCGCGGTCATGAGGAGGTCGACGCAATGTACGCCGCGCATTAATGCTTCATCACAGGCAATCGATGCTTAGCGATGGTTCATCATCGAAAGCATGACCTCTGGACATGAGTTCCTCGGCGAAGTCATCGCTCTAGGTGCAAGCTTTAGCCCAGAGTCAGTAAATCGTCCTGAGTTGTACAGAACACTCAAGATTGGGGACAAGGTGATCTCGCCTTTCACAGTCTCTTGTGAAGAATGCCAGTAGGTCTATATCGACTTCTCTTTGTTGTGTTTGTGTCTGAACTGCCTTTGAGCTTCTGCCGCCTCGGTTTCTCCTCTCGTTGCATCTTCTCTGCACTCTTCGGTACACCTGATCTCCCGGGGGGTCAAGCTCAATATGTCCGTGTGCCCAAAGCTGGGGGAACGCTCTTCAAAGTCGACAGTATTACATCGCTTTTACCTCTCAGCGGCGACAGACCTCTCTCCGAGAGTTCGCTGCTCCTGTTGGCTGACATCTTGCCGACGGGCGCATTTGCTGCATTACAAGCTCTGCAACACCCTAAACTGGCCCCCATCGTGAATGGTTCTCCATATCCTTACAACTCATTCACTCCGAACAGCAGCACTCTCACTCGCTTTGGAGGTCTAGTCGCCGAAGACCGCACACTGACTGTCGCTGTTGTTGGGCTGGGACCAGTCGGCATCGTATGTATTCCTATTCCATTGCGCAGTCACATCTCGCTCACGCGTTTGTATCCAGTGCGCGATTGTCAGTCTTCTGGAGATATTGGCTGATCTGAAGCAGTCTATCGCCCTTTCGTACCGGGTCATCGCAATTGACCCTATACCCTCTCGGAGGGAAAAGGTCAAAGCGGTTCTGAACGCCATATCATCGAATGCTGTCTCGGATCCAGCAATCGTAGCCGATATAGAGGAAAGTAAAGAAATAATCAGTAAGCTAACTAATGGTGTAGGTTGCAATGCCGTGCTGGAGGTACGTGCCACGTCGTTCCAAGATCATATAGGCTCATAACACTGCACCAACTCCTCACAGATTGTGGGCAACAACAGCGCGTTATCGCTCGCATACAATCTGGTGAGACCTTTCGGTGTAATTAGTTCCGTAGGCGTACACCAAGCACCCCCGATCCCCTTCACCGGACGAGACGTGTACAACAAGAACGTTTCCTTTGACTTTGGACGCTGTCCTGTCAGAGCCATGCTCCCAATTGCGTCTGCTATTCTGCTGAAGCGCCAGGACGTCTTTGGTGGTGTGGGTGAACCTGCAAGTCTCATTGACCGCGTGGTCGGGTTTGACGAAGCTGTCGAGATTTACAAGTTGTTTGATAAGGGGGAGTGCGGAAAGGTCTTATTCGACCCTTGGCGCAGCGCGTAAGGCGTGGACAAATCACCAACAAATAATGTACAATCAAGATTAAGCTTGTATAGATCAAAGAAATTCGCATCATCCCTAACGTTGCTGCATCCTTGCGGTCCCCATCTCGGTTGTATTGCCTCGTCGTGCATACTTATCAATCGGGTGCTACTAGTGAGGCTCTCTCCACTGGTGATCATATCTTCCGTAGTCGTTGGGTAAAGGTGGATTATAACGCACTGCACTGTAAGGCCTCTCATCTGACGTCTGTACTAGTGACAGCGAAGCCATGAGCGAGATTCCCCCCGAATTTTCCCCCGCTTCGCTGTACCTAGCTGGTTTCGCGCAAGCTCGTGCACCACACGTAGGACTCATTATCCCGACCAGCGAGAAGGCCGGCTGTCTCGTTCATATCCGTATAGATCGTGCCGTCGCCGATGAATGGACATACCAGTGTCGCAACCAGAAGATCGAGGGAGAGATGACCCTTACAAGTCTTTACAAGCTTCGAGACGCAGTGACCAAGAATAAGGTCACGCCGGAGCAGCTGCAGGAAATCGCAGCGACCGTACCAGTGCCTCAGAATGACAACTTCGGGGAATGTACTTCGTGGACTAAGAGCGTTGTCGAGAAACTGGCCGATGCGGGTTTGATTCAGGTTACTGATATGGAGGGGTTATGGAAAGAATTTGAGGAGTTTGTAACAGGGAACAGGGCATTTGCAAGGAGGGATAGGTTCCCCAACGTTGTTTCCTCTAGCTTTTGCTCTTGAGATGGCCACGACGCTCTTCGCCGTCTGCAGATGGAAATGTAACGATAGAGATTGTGGCTAGCGGGAGAAATGGTGTAGCATTTGGACAGAGTTGTGACCAGACTTGCTTGCCGTCGTAAGCTCATGTGTTGCTCGTCGCTAGCGGGCCATACGCCAGTGATCGATCGAAAGTCTTGTCGAGACTTGTTGCGATCGGCATTCGACGTTTGGGCATACTGAACTTTGTCTCTTTATTGCTGTTGTCAAAAAAGTTGGCGCGCGCTCAACTCGATCGAAATTCCCGCCCTCACCTGAACGTTCCCTTGGTGAAACTTCAAACGGCGATATCTCCTTCAATTCTTCATAAAAAATCTTGCTTCCTTATAGAGACCCTCTCCATTTTTCGGTGCGCAGGGCATGGTGCAAGAATCACGCAAATACACCCGCTCGTTCTCATTATATGATCCGGGGTCAATATTCACATCCTTCGAGCAGTAGAACTCGCTCTATTCGACAAAGTGTTCGTTCTGTGCCAAACTATTGCACAAAAATTCTGGTTATTGGTTGCCTGAGGGAATGGGGATGTATTTGCGGCAGGGGGAAACAATTTGGGCGCAAGGTATGGTGTCTGGTTTGCACTCATCCCTCCCGTGACCCCACACCATTCTCTATTGCCTGTACCACACGTACCAGACCCCTCAGTAGGCCTTACGGTTCACATGCCTGTTGTTTGATGCCCAAATTACCCCTATACAGACAATGTGCAATGTTGCAAACAGTCAGCTGGTATCTAGGACACTCTTGCCCCGGATGTTGTCCCAATGCTGTACAAATATGTTGGTATATCATCTCCAATGTACTGCCTGTATACCAGACACGTATTTTCATGACGCAGTTCCTTGAGGGAGGGGTGAAATATGTGCGGAACTTAAATTATTTGGAATTGTCATTGATCGAGAGAAAACTACAGTGTGCAGTGTAGAACGGTGCTTTGTGGGGCATGAAAATTGTCCACACACCACAGAAAAGACGGAGGAGTGAGATGAGAAGGCTCAGATGGACATAGAACGCCTCAGGAACCAAGGAGGGCTGGGTGCAGCAGACGATGGGACTGACTTCACATATACCCATGACTCCCCCGGTCAAATACTCTTTACCATGCCCTCCGCATACTCCAATATGACCCCCAGACGAAAGGGATAGGCACTAGTAGTGCTTGTTCGCAAGTAATCCGTGTTCTGGTCTTTCGATTGTGCACGCAGAGATAGTCGCAAGTAATATATCGGAGAAGAGTGGGACTGTCGGATTTTTTGCACCATGCCCTGCGCCTCAAAAAATAGAGTGACTTTTCATAAACAAGCGAGAGGATTCGTGCAGAAACAAGAGAGATATCGCCGTTTGAGTTTTCTCCAAGGGAGCAGTTCAGACGCTTTCAGACGAGGCTGGGAAATTCGATCGAGTCGAGCGCGCGCCAACTTTTTTGACAACAGCAATAACTTCAACTTCGCGACGTATCCAATCCCAAGGTGTACACTATGAATCGGTAAGTGGATACGCTTTTCCAGCGTTCTAACATACACCAGTAGTAACATACGAGCCTGAAATTGTAGTGGTCCGATTGTCCTCGTACGTTCTGTTGCCTGTATTCATGACAATTGCCAACAGAAAGTTCTCTTTCAAGACGATAGATGAAGCTGAAGTGAGTGCCTCAATCCCTACACTCCATCACACTTCACAAACTCATTGCCGGGTGCAGTACCTGTTAGACCAACTGGTAACTCAGCATTGCAAAGACATGACGCCTTATGTCCTTCTCGTTAACCCGACTTTGTAACTAGCCCCCACCGTCGTTGGACGAAGACGAGATGGCAAAGAAACTCAGAAAGCGTCTTCAGGACCTGCTAACCGAGCTCAGAACAGGGGCTGAAGGGGCTGTCGGGAAACAATAATTGCCGAACCATTCCTATAGTGGGACAGAAACCCTATCGTGTACTATAGAAGTAAGAAGGCGTGTGTATCTCTGTATTGTACCCTCTGTGAAGCTAATGCTCCATTCCTAGCTCCTCGCAAATGCTATGTAGACCAGCAGCTTGAGACATGCATCATATCAGAGACCATGGCTCTGTTACTCTCGTATGCTGGAACTCCGAGCCGTGGTCAGATGAGAGGTCCCACGTGAAACCAAACTTCTTGAAGGTCATCCCCCCTCCTTCCTGTGGTTCTTTGCTATCGCACAGATACATATATATGAAGTATGAACCCTGGCCACAATGCACTCAGCGTATGCAGCTCGCGCCTTACATGCACTTTGGACGTCTGTCACAACAGAACATTCGCAAGCGGACTTGCTTGCAAAGGGTTTGATAGTCCATTGATACGTCATGCTTACCCTCAAAGCTGTTTGGTGTCTTTTCTGCTTCCTCCCGACGACGCTCGCACTCTGGCCAATCCCTCGAGGGATTACCACGGGCTCTACAGGCATCAAGCTATCTCCTACCTTCAATGTCGTTACCAACATTCATGGCCGAATTCCTCAAGACCTCAGTGAGGCGATAACAAGATCGCAAACTCGACTCAAGAATGATACTTTCGAGCGACTCGTTCTCGGACGAGGCTCAGCTGATTCAGCCAAAATCGCTAACGCGCCGCATATAACTTGTCTGACGCTCTCTCTCAGCCCTGGCGTACATGTCAAGTCCATTAGTGAAGAAGCTACAGTTGCTATCGACTCGCGCGAAGAGGGATATGTCTTGACAGTGCCTGCATCTGGTGCTGTCGCCTCTCTTACTGCCAACTCAACTCTGGGCTTGTTCCGTGGTTTGACAACATTCGAACAATTGTGGTACACATATAAAGGCGAGAAATACATCCTAAACGCCCCGGTCATCATTTCGGATCAACCTGCCTTCGTCAGTAATCTAGACATCCTTTTCTTCCCAATATGCTGACATTTTTTGACATGATTCTAAGCCATACAGAGGGTTTTCACTTGACACATCGCGAAATTTGTGCGCATCGACCAGGTATTCTGCTTGATTTGAACACACACTAATCTGTTGTAATACCAGTTACCCTGTGTCGGACATATTGCGAACGTTGGACGCGATGTCTTGGGTAAAGGTCGGTACACAGGTAATATATGTCGCTAGTTCAATATTGAGTCTGATCCAGATGAGCATTCTGTATTGGCACGTCGCCGACAGCCAAAGCTTTCCGCTTTCCTTGTCCAAGTTTCCCCAGCTTGCCGCCAAGGGCGCATATTCAGAGGAGGAAGTCTATACAGAAAGTGATGTCCGCCAGATTGTAAAATTTGCTAACGAGGTCCGTTCGTTCGATGTTGATTGAGTCATAGCTATCTGATTCTTACTTGTAGCGAGGTATTGATGTTGTGATGGTAGTGCATCTGCGCTCTTGCGAGTCGTTCTACTCATTTCAGACTGTATAGGAACTGGATACCCCTGGGCATACCACTGCTATAGGAGCAGCGTACCCGGAACACATCGCATGCCTAAACAAATCACCCTGGTCCAAATACGCCAACGAACCTCCGGCAGGGCAACTCCGCATCGCATCCAACGCCACCATTTCGTTTGTAGAAACGCTCTTCCAAACCGTCATTGGTCTACTCAATTCCACGATGATGAGTAGCGGAGGTGACGAGGTGAACCTCCCTTGCTGGATGGAAGACGAAGAGACCGTTGCCGATCTGGAGAAGGACAACGGGACGATTGCGGAGGCACTCAATCAATTCATCGGGCATATTCAGGAAGTGATGAAGAAGAACAACAAAAGGCCGTTTATCAAAAGTGGTAAGCATGAGTTCCAATCGCCCGCCGTTGCTGTTGCATTCATATTAAACCCTATAGATATGATTCTTACACATAACGTACCGGTGACCAATGACACGGTCGCGGTGTGCGTATTCATCTGATATGAACGAGTCGTCCCTCACATCTGCTTGCTTATAGCGTATGGCAAACCTCGGCAGATGCGGCCGCGATGGCAAGCAGGGGCGTGCACTTCATTCATCAACCATCCAACTATTTCTATCTGGTAAGTCTCGGGTGTAATCGAGAAGAGCATGTAGAGGATGAATGGTTCAAAGGACTGCGGCGCTGGAGACTGGGTGGGAAACAATGTTTTAGGGTAAGGTTCTTGAAATATGCCCTAGTTGCAACATCCAAATCGTCGCTCGCGTCTATAGAAATAGCTGGTGTGACCCATTCAAGACTTGGCAACGGGTATACCTTCCGTGTTGTACACCTGCGTTACTGAAGCTAAAGAATACATCCCTGAGAATAGGCATATTCGTTCGACCCATTTGCGAATCTAACTACCGAGCAACATAGTCTTGTCCTCGGCGGTAGGTACTTCATTCTGGCCCCCAGAAACTGGCTCATGGCGACTCGTAGGTCAAATGCCTTTGTGGAGCGAACAATCATCGTCGGAGAATCTCGATCCCATTGTCTGGCCAAGATTGGCCGTCGCTGCAGAAGTCTTCTGGACAGGCGCAACTTTGCCTGACGGTACACCTCGTGTTTGTAAGTACAGTGAGGGTGCCTTGAACTTTTTCTGACACAAAGTTTATATTCGTCGATAGCACCAAATGCTACGAGCGGAACGGCGGCGTTTGATAGGTTAAACGAGCTGAGATATCGACTTGTGGATAGAGGTGTGAAGGCTATTGCGTTGCAGCCCAAGTGGTGTATCTTGAGGCCTGGGGACTGTGATGTGGATGCATGATTCATCCAATTTGTGCATTGCCTGTAAGGATGGATGGTGATTCAGTGGTCATGAAAAAAGACTTGAGTCCCAATTTCGATACTACTTGGAATATTATGACTTCAACCGTACTTATATGCCGAGCGTTGACAACCTTTTCGACTATCTCTGCCTGCGTATCATACAGCAATGCATCCATTCGATGCTCAGATGTCGAAGTTGAAGATGCGAGAAGTGAAGAACTCGGGGGAAATATCATGTGACCAAGAACGCGTGTCGGCTAATCCTCGGCAGGCACTGACAACGTTAACGCGACTCGCTTGTCGGATGCACGGTCACACTGTCGACCTCTCTCGACCACCTTGCGCACCATAGCAAACCATATCGGCATACGACTGTACCGACCCAGAGTGCGGTCTCGCTGTTGATGGAGAATCCAAACCGCTTTACATTGTATGGTTGGACGGCGTGCATTTGGATTCTCGTCGTATCGTTCCAGGTGAGAAGTGTCCGCTGGTAATACAATTAACACAGTTCGTCATTCTGACAAATGATCTCTAGGTATAATAGCCATAATTTTTCAGGCTCCTGCATATACTCAACTGACTGTGCTATAGTATGGCTACCATATCTCTGCTCTTAATCAAATCCAAGCAGTCCTTACTTGTCGCGTACCGGCAGATGATGCGGAGAAAGTCAATCCCCGCTTTGGACTGCCGACATGCATCCCAATGACGGACGCGACGTTCTCAGTCGTTACCTCTGTTTACACCATTGGCGGGCTCCTGGGAAGCATGGTGGCAAATGTAATCATCGACCGCTGGGGCAGGCACGCCGCCGTTCGCTCTAGCGCTGCTTCGTATCTTGCTGGCTCTGCCATCATGGGTTTCTCCGCCAGTCTTGCTCCCCTCATTATAGGAAGGTACGTAGATGTCTATCCATGATATGCACTAATAATGATTGTTTCCCCTGTAGAGTCTTGGTCGGTTTAGGTGCCGGTTTCGGACTGTGCGTAGGACCCATCTTCGTCTCTGAAATCGCACCATCCAAGATCAAAGGCGCAGTTGGTACGATCAATCTTATTTTGCATTAATGACCTCGCATCTCATATAATGGTATAATACAGGTGTGCTGACACAATTTGCCATCGTAATTGGTATAATGACCACTCAGGCTATTGGTCTTCGTTGGTCTACGCCGCATGACTGGCGTCTTGTACTTCTCACGTCTGCAGCTCTGTCCTTTGTTCAGCTTATCTTAGGCCCGTTCATCGTGGAATCTCCCACATGGTTGTCCAGACACAAGCACTTGGACAAGAAGAAAGTAGCGGCTCGGAAGTTATGGGGAAATACCTCAGCCACGGCCGAGCGTAACGGTGCGTGACCTCAAGTGAGGGTGAAGTTGTGTCTATTCACGAACTCGCTGTTAGATGTAGAAAGCTCTGATCCATTGTTGGGAGATGAGGAGAGTGACTCTGAGAGCGAACAAGGCAAAGAAAGCCATGAAGCAATCTCAGTCCCGCAGTCGTTCACCAAACCCGAATTGCGAAGGCCATTGACTATCGTATGCTTCTCCATGCTTTGCCAGCAGTTGTCGGGTAAGATTTCTTCACCTCTCTATGGTTCATGAGACTGATATTTGCGACAGGCGTCAACGCGGTGTTGTACTACAGTAACGATATTCTCTCCAAGGCACTGCCAGACTTGGGGCCGTATGTTTCATTGGGAATTACTGTCATCAACGTGATCATGACATTCCCGCCCATCTTCCTTATTGAGGTATGGTGATAAATGTGACGCGTCAGACTGATTCAGACTCACCATGTCCTGTAGCGCGTTGGACGGAAACAGCTGCTGTCCTTGTCAGCCACTGGAGCTTTGATCTCTCTATTGGCAGTTGGATATGGCCTTGACTCGGGATTGGTCACACTGGCTTCTGTGACCATAATAACATTCATAGCGTGCGTGTATTGTTACCGGTATACTGTCTTACATTGACACCTGGTCCTACAGATCTTTCGCTACCGGTATTGGTCCTGTGCCCTTCGTAATGATCCCGGAGGTCTCTCCTCCATATGTGTGTACTCATTCGATCTTTTTGCCCCTTTTCTTACATTGTTTCGTCATAGGCCGTATCTGCTCTCTCCTCGGTTGGGTTGTCGCTGAATTGTATGTGAACCGTCAACCATCTTCATCCACGACGAATCTAACCGATGATCCTAGGGATTGCCAACTTCTTGGTAGGCTTGGTGTTTCTCCCCCTTCGCAATCTTCTAGCCCATGGAGATCCATCGAAGGAGGGAAGGGTTTTCTATGTGTTTGCAGCTTTGTTGGCCTTTTGCAGTTTTGTTCTTCTCAGGGTTTACAGAGGGTAGTTTGTAGAGTTTGCAACTTTCGTCGTTACGTTCTCGCTTTCGCTTTCGCGCATCCTGTACTATATTCACGTCGTGTAACTGCAATTAATGGACAATGGTCAGGACTTCCTCGCTACTTACCGCTCAAACTTAACTTTAGCTCTGACTTAGCTGAAGGGGTCGTCGCCGTGTAATGGATGACTACACACCGCTGACGAGAGACGCGGTTGAAACGCGAGCGGACGGCTTACGTAAGCGAGGAAGCTATGTGCATGGCGGCATGACCAAGGGGTCGATGCTGTGGTCGACATTGAGCTGGTTCTCGACATTTCATTCGTATCTCTATTTCTCTCCTCCATACCGCCATGCCGCTCTTCAGTCGCAAGAGGAACGAGTCCGGGAGTAGTGATGACGTTAATGGAGAGTCCAGCGCAAAGAAAGAGAAGGGTAGCTGGAGGAGGCCGGCCAGTATGTTTCGTCCCCATTGCATGCGCAGTTCCTGCATCCGACCACGAAATGGCTTTCCCTAGATACCGCCTTCAAGCAGCAGCGACTTAAAGCTTGGCAGCCTATCTTCACGCCAAAGACTGTCCTTCCCACCTTCTTCCTTATTGGCATAATATTCGCGCCGATCGGCGCACTCTTGATATGGGGAAGCGGAAAGGTACTGCTCCATGTTATGTGTGCGCCGAAAGTAAACGATACTAAAGACATTATGTGTTGCTCTAGGTTAGCGAGATCACACTCGATTATACCGACTGTGATACACTTCCAGCATCATCGGATTCGTCGCTATCGTTCACCGACATGAAAGACTTTAGCTACCGTCTTAAAGCGGGTCACACCGACGCTCCTTTCACGACTCCTCAATATGCCTTCGTCAACAATTCTGATAACTCCGACGTCTCCCAACGACAACAGTGCCACATTCGCTTTGATGTACCGATAGATCTGGACCCTCCTGTGTTTTTGTACTACAAGCTCACCAACTTCTACCAAAACCATCGGAGGTATGTCAAGAGTCTGAACTCGGACCAGCTCAGGGGGAAGTTCGTCAGCGTGTCGGATTTGAACAAGGGGGATTGTAAACCCTTGGCGACGTTGGATGGGAAAGCTATCTATCCGTGTGGATTGATCGCAAACTCAATGTTCAACGGTATGAACTGTATCTCATCACTGTTACCGTTGGTCTTAATAATACTTTCATTAGACACGTTCAGCTCTCTGCAACTCACAACTGCATCGGACACGTACACCTTCTCGGAATCAGGCATTGCTTGGCCGGGCGAAGCCAAGAAGTATGCCGAGACACCCGGTTACGATCCCTCTGACATCGTACCTCCGCCGAACTGGGCGTTGCGGTTCCCCAATAATTACACCGCAGACAACATACCTAATCTGAAGGCGGATGAGCACTTCCAGAACTGGATGCGTACTGCGGGCTTGCCGACGTTCACAAAGCTGTGGGGCAGAAACGATAATGACAAGTTACCAGCAGGGAAATATGAGATTGTTGTCAACATGAGTATGTATTGTAATTCAAGAGTTGTGGTCTCATCGTTTATTCACGATGTTTGCAGACTTCCCCGTCCGACCGTACAAGGGCCATAAGGCAGTCGTGATTTCCACGGTGTCATGGATAGGCGGAAAGAATCCATTCCTAGGCTGGGCATACGTCGCAGCCGCAGGTCTCTTCGTTGCCCTCGCCATCCTCGGAACAATCCGACATATGATCAAGCCCAGGTTAGTTTGTCATTTTATCTCACCTGCTGCGGACAGCCTTAATCACCTCTCATACCACCCCACCTATAGGAAACTGGGCGACATGTCATTGCTATCTTGGAACCGACAGTGAAGATAGGTTCACGAGTGCCTCTGTATATATTTATCCATTCGCTATCCTACATGTATTGCATCGGGTTTCCCATAGGAGGATATGTTAATAATCATCCAGGACTTTTCCATCTCGTTCTATGTTCTATGGTGCATGCTCTCGACTGCTACGCTGAATTCGTTTCAGTACGCTGAACTGAGCTGCTTGTGTAGCCGATACCGATGCAAGTTATCGTAGCGGTATTAGATGCTTCATCCTCCTGGATCTCGAACTTCGCATCTGTGAGCTGTTCGGCTACCCATATTGCTGTCCTGTAAAAGTCGTCATCTCCAATCTCATCACGAAGAAGTGAAGCAAGCTCACTTGGTATGCAATGTGAGTGGTCCCGATTTCACTACTGACTTTCCCTCCGCTAGAGCGAGGAAGATGATAATTTGATCCTATTGCCGACAAACTAAGTACAAACTGGAGCAACCGTAGTACAAAACATGCCTGCAAGTACTCGTCCACACATCCCCCATGCGTAAGGTTCCTTATAAGCTCATCTGCAGCCGCGTTCCCGACTTTGGCGGGATCCTTCCCCTTGGACCCCAATGCGCTTCCACCAATCACACATCCATTTGCACTTTCAGCCCACAGGACAATTCCTGAACCGCTGCCCACCGCATTCTCAGGTTTCTCCCGAACTGCGGTGATATCCACTTGTACCAATTCACTGTCAATGCCCTCGAACGCTGTTAAGCTTGATATTGCTGCTTCACGCATCTTCTCAGCGAGGCTCTTGGGGAGACCTGCAACGTATGCTTTGCCTTTGACAGATGTGATGGGACCACGTTCAAGAAGGGTTACTGCAGGTAGAGGACCTTGGGTTGCGGGCATACTGAAGTGTACTTCGCCGCCGCCTTTCGGAAAGTATCCGCGTTTCCGTACATCGAGAGTTGGGTTGAGACCGAACCGCCGTCTCAGGAAAGGCAGGAAGACATGTTCAGTATAGTCAATCTGTGGTGCGTTCGACGCGTTTGTCCCTCCTCGGAGTAGCAAGTCAGACTTTGCAGGTGTCGGGGAATACAGTAGACAAGGAAGTGCAATCTGAAGTAGTAGCGTGATAGATCCTGCAGTGCCTGGGTCTGCGAGATATGGCTTGGTCACGTCGATAACATCAGGGCGGAAGTGTATAGATTCAGAGTTGAGGGTGCATCCGTCCAAGTGAGCGGACGAGATCTCCGCTGCTAGTCGCAGGCCTTGTGTTGTAGCGCATAGGTTGGGTACAGCCTCAGAGAGAACATCAGTGTGAACGTACCTGCTGCATGCTGCGCCTTCAACCCTGGTGGTTTCCTGCTCGCACGGATTCTCTCGATAGTGACTGGTTTCGAGAGGAGGGCGGCAAGAGCAATGGAATTCCGCAGGATCTGTCCGCCACCCTCCAACACGCTCCCGTCAATGGTCAGCGCTGCAGACATATTGACAGCTGCGATGCGTGTTTTAGTTACGAGACGTCTAGTATGTCGTGCTCAAAGAAAGAGTGGAAAGGGATGGATGTGGTCAGAAGGAAAGCTGTAACCCGCGTGGCTGAGCTTCGATCTCTGCCGCCATCACGACGCGCGGTGTGAGCACTCTTTATATTCACTCTCAAGCTTGCCATATCACGAAGGATAGAGCTAGGCCAATACTAGCTAAACTATAGGCCACAGGACTGTCAGAAGGGCCCCGGGACTCTGTGGTCAACGCGCACGACTCCATCATGTCCGACGCCCAGCGGAAGGAGTTGGACGCGTTCTATTCGTTCTTTGCAGCATTTGAACTCTCCAGACCTGTGACAAATGCTCAGGACCTTTCAGATGGCGCAGCCCTCTTCGAGGTGCTTCAGTTCATGTACGTCTTCCTGCGATAATATCAGGAGAATGGATTGATACATAGTGTGCCATAGTGACCAGGATTACTTCCGGCAACCCACTCGTCCCTCTGCCCAACCGTCCGAGAACTGGGTTCTACGGTTCAGCTCCTTGAAGCGTTTGTACAGGCTTATGATCCAATATTTCTCTGATGTCCTCCACCAATCCACGAGTGCACTGGATGTCCCCGACCTGCAAGCCATTGCAAAGGATTACAATGTGACCGCTACGCTCATAATGTGTCGGTTGACCATCGCCATTGCTGTACAGAGCGAGAATAACAAGGTCATCATTGACAAGATTCGAAGTCTGTCGGAAAGTGAGCAACATTCTCTCATGAAGGCGATTGAGCAGGTGAGAGACAGCTCGCAGTGGTCTACAGTCGCATGGTAATAGTGGAGTAGGTCATGGGCAAAGTGCGGCCCAATGGCGAAGCAAGAACAGGGGAAGTTAGTATGACCGAGTGAGTGATATGAGCGACCAATGCAGGGGTGCAGTAGTTGATATCCGTGCATCGCAGAGACGACCACTACTACCAGATTCAGTCAGAGCGAAGTCGAATTCTCTCCGAGAAGGAAACCCTCGAGAAAGTCTACCAAGCACTCATGGATGAACATCGCACTCTCCAGTCCAATTTCGACGACGCTGTATCGGAAAAGGAGGACGCATTGGCCCAACTCAGGCAAGCGCAACAAGATCTCGAAAACCGGAAACCAGACAATCGTAACGATGCAATCATGCGAGCAGAGATAGAACGGCTAAGAACTGAGCTGTGAGTTCTCGAGGTACTTACGCTCATTCGACACAGTGCTTATGGGAAGGAGGATCCAGCCAGAAGAGTGAAGATAACCTAGCTATGGCTGAGTCTGAGCTCGATAAGCATACAAATCTGGTTACCGACCTCACGAGAAAGGTAGATGAACTTCAAGCAAAGGCGGATGAGGCTACCCGACTGAAGGACCAACTTGACGAGTAAGACATTACCTTCTGCATCTGCTAGTAAACTGACCATCCCAGGTACCGTCATGCTGCTGACAAGCTTCAGAAGACAGAAAATGTCATGGAGAAGTACAAGAAGAAGCTACAAGAAGGAGCTGATCTCCGCCAGCGAGTCAAGGTATGGTGAACAGGATATCAATGTCTCACATCTCATTGACACCTTTCTGTAGGCCCTCGAGAAGCAAAACGCCGACCTAGTCGACAAGAATGCCTCACTGGAGGAAGAATACCGCAAAGTGGCCGCATTCAAACCTCTTATGGACTCCTACAAGAACCAAATTGCTGAGTTGGAATCCAAATCATCTTCCCGTACCAAGGAGCTCGACGCCGTACGCTTTGAGCTGGAACAGACAAAGTCGAAGCTGAAAGCAACTATTGAAGAGCGTGCACGAGACTCTGAAACTCTTGAACTTTACCAAGAGCGGGTGAGGGAACTAGAGCTGAGCTCGCAAAGGCCCACTGCCGCTTCGTCGAGGAATAGGGTCACATCTGGTGGGCAGCCTACGGCGGACCTCACGGTCGAAGAACTCCTTGGCCCTGATCATACTACACAAGACGAAAGTACAGAGCATGACGACGATTCAGACGTTCATGGTCTTGGCGAAGAACTCGACACGGCTATCACAGGGACGACCATGACCGATCTGAAACTGCAAGTACGGAAACTGCAGCGAGAGTTGCAGGCCGTGAAGAAGAACGAAGCGGACGCCAGTCGGATACTTGTGTTGGAGAACTTGCTTGAGGATGCGAATAGAATGAAGGCGAGATATGAAGCTGATTATCTAGCTGCTCATCGAGAGAAGCTTGTCCTCCAAAATGACCTGGAGGAGATCAGGAGTGGCAAATCTATGGGCGACGGGTGCGTATGAATGGTCAAATATACGAATGTTATCATTGACGGTACATTCGCAGAGCGGAAGCGGCTATCGCACTGCGACAACGATTGAACGAGACCGTCGATCAGTTGGACGCGTTACGAAAAGAGCACGCAGAGCTCGAAGTCCGATATGAGGCTCAAAGCAAAGAGCTGACCATCGCCAAATCAGATCGTAAGTTGGACTATACTGGTCGCGAACACAACTAAATGATCCACAGTTAACCTCGTCAACAAGGACCAACTGGAGATCCTTGCTACTCTCCGGGAATCAGTCAACGAGGATAAAGCAGGGCTCGAAAGTGAAGTCAAGAAGCTTCATGACCAAATCAAGGAGCTTTCGGATAAGAACAAAATGCAGCTCGAACAGATCAATAGCTTGCTCTTGGAAAAGGTGAATCTGCAGAGTGAAGGCATCGACCAAAGGGATCGTATGCTGCAACGAGAGCGTGATATCGGGTACGTACTTTCTGCTTGTAAGTATTAAGCACAAACTCACCTCTAATTGTTCTAGCGACCTCCGCGCATCACTGTCTGGAAAGGATGTTCCTGAAGACATCAAAGCTCGTATGCTCAGAATGCATGAAGATTTCATCCAACTGCAAGAGCAGTACAAGACTGCCCAAGAGAAGCTGAACAAAGCCAGACAGGTTCGTCTCATCGCGAGCTCTTGCAATGACTCATACTGATTTTTGCTTTCTAGTTCATCAAACAGCAAGATAAACTGTTCAAGGAAGAGCAGGCCAAGAAGGGAGTTCCATCTGTAAGTCAGATCGTCCCAGATTCATGGGTTCATCTGACCTGACGAATTATAGGGTGCATTAGATGAAGCTGAGGGCAGCTACAGGTCACAAATCAAGATCCTTGAGGAGGAAATTGCCAGAAAAGATGTATGCTTCCCTTACCCTTTCATCCGCGCATGTTAGCCTGACTATATATTCAGCGGCTGATGACCGAAATGGAGAATCGCTACAAAAAGGAGTATACCCTAATGCTCAGCGCAATCCACAATTACGGTCAAGACATGTCGAGACTCCATTTGGGAAACTCGCGGCCACAAGCTCGCGGGCCTACCGCATGGCTGCCACAACAGCGGAGAAACGTGAATATCTCAATCATATGCCATGAGTTTGCTACTCAACGTCTTTCTTTGACAGCTTGGACAAAGATTAGAACGATGAATTCTCTCGGAATAGGATGGGCTGGATATACTTGTGGCCGTTTGCGATACCTGAAGACATACCCACAACATACCTACTAGATCTTCCTGCTTGCAATTGGTTAATATAATGGATTGTTGGTTTGTGTAAACACTTCGAAAATGCGTCTTTCTGAGACTCGCATTCTTGCCACGCTATCCTCCCTAGATCTGAAGCTACACTAGTACTTGTACTTATAAGTTGGTGCAAGTTTGTGTGAGGGAATCTTGCGGCTCGTAAAATCTTGTGAAAACCATCAGCTCGCGTGACCTGATTGAGAACGCGACGCGTCGGTGGCTGAGCGCGCCTCAATTAGCGCGATTGACTCTACCACCATCTTCACATCTTCTCATATCGGAGCGTGTACGTTTGCCTATTCTCAACATGGTCTCGTCCCTACTCGCAGATGCTCTCAGAGATCCTACGGAACAGCTTCAAGGGCTTTACGCGTCTTCGTCCTCGGTTGATTTCCCTCGCGTTGTCTCTGAGCATTTTTCTCGCGTTTTCAAGACCGCTGAAGCTTTCAAGGAGGTAATGTTGTATTGCTATATACGTTGTGTTTCATAGTAACTTCACGCTTTTACTTGTAGATACCCCCTCTAGATGTGAAACACCCTCCAGAGTCATATCCAGATCGCAGTCTAGTCCGATTCCGCGCAATGGTACAGGATACATCGCCGTCCTCAGAGATGTATCTCGCGAATTACAAAGATGGGAGTGTAGGAGGCTGGGGTATCGACTCTCAGCAACCTGAAGAAGATCATGACGACGTGGACTATGGTAATCTCAGGGAATGTACGGTCCTTTGGGCTGTAAACGTCCCCGGAGAATCGAAGTGGAGTGCGGAGGAATTGGACGGGTCTGACATTCGTAAGCCTCAGAAAATCTCAAAAATACTTATGAGCTTACTAAAAGAACACATTCGTTAGCTGCATCTGCTTCGAGCCCTCCTCAATCTCTTAGGCCACACAAATCTCCCTACAGCGAGGGTGACCATCATGTTGGTGTCAAAGTCAAGGTGCGTTTTGTTGTTGCATTTATGCTCATTTCATTGACTCGATGTTACATGACACATTCAGTTGTATGATAATGCCTTGACAGAAAGCTTCAAGTCTACCGACGTTGTCACATTCGTCGGCATTCTCTCCACTGAGCAGTACGTCTATAATAGCTTCCTTCGTAGAACGATAATCTGACGATCCTTTGTATGTACGGTAGCTCAAGCCATGACCTGGTCTCGGACCCTATAGACGTGCCTACATTACACGTGCTTTTCGTTGCTCCAGACGAGCGTACTTCGATAGCTCGACAGTATCCAATAGAGCTTGAAGATGGATCATCCGACCTCAATATTTCCCAGATAAGGCAAGATCTTGTTCACTGGCTTGCGAGTGAAGCATTGGCCGGAGACGAGCATGCAGCCGAATGGATACTATTGTCAACCATAGCTAGAACGTACGTCAATTTCGCAGATTGGTCAACTGTTCATAGATTGAACTTGTTTGCAGACAATCTCGGAATCCAGCCTTACTCCAACCCTCTCTTAATCTCACACAATTCCCGCCCCCTCCTATTCCCACGACTTCCTCAGGAACGTCGTCGAGCTCTTCAACTTCGCAACCTCTACCCCCACCGTACCATCCAACACTGACTCATGTCCTTTCTCATTTGCTTCCGCTCACGCATACCCTTCCGCTGTCGCTGCCATTCTTGAATACGATCCCTTTCGCACCGGAGAGTAAAGATGAAGACTTACATGCTGGTGCCCTACAACTGCCCAAGGGCAGTGTGTTGTTGATTACGGAGGGCGGCGTGCAGGAAGGAAAACTGCACGAACGAGGTTTGTCGAAAACCGCGATCCTCTGACCTTTCGCTGAGGCCCATCGACAGGAATCGTGAATGTACATGCGTTGCAGGAAGTCATGTCCTCTCAAACTCTTTCATATAATTTCCCCTTCAGTTCATTCTCGTTCCCCACCGATGTGAGCTGTATCGTACTCAGTGAAGGACGGAAGAGCGCCTTCTTCAGGGTAAGATATCAACTTGAATAACTGGGCCACTGGTAGCTGATGGCAACGTCCCCGTGCACAGACAGATCTTGTCGTGCCCTTGAGACCGCAGACCTCTGCGGCGAACGTGAATCTGTACAAGCCTGCGTCAAGTATCAATATGCCTCCGCCTCAGAGACTGACTGCATTCCGGGACCTAATCGTTGGTGCACAATCGGGGAAAGTGCAGGTCAGCGAGGCAACGTCAGAGGTAATGGTATCGCCATCCTCATTTTCGTTCATGAACTGACGCTGTCCTCGTATGTAGTATATTCAACAGGACTTCGTGACGGAGAGGCAACGAAACAAAGCGGTCACCGGTGACGACTTAATTCGAAGAATGACTGTAGCAAAGTATGTCCGTTTTATGATGTCGCACATATCCCACCAGTTGACCCCTCACGTGCCCAGACTGTATGCGCTTTCACAGCACAAAACGGAGCTAACGATCGACATCTGGGAACAGGCTAAGACGCTTGACGAACAAAGACTGGCAAGATTGACGTGATGGCTAGGCCGATGCGAGGAATTGTATCCACATATGTTCTACACCTATGTAACTCATACAACTGACTAAAGTTTATCTGACGAACGTTCGACACTGCTCTTATGGTTGTCCGAGTTCGTTCTTGCTTGCTTGCATCCAAGCTTCACCCAGTTCTCTGACGACGTTGGGCAGGAGGGCTTTTACAGCCTCTGCGTGCTTTCCGCTACCCTCGAGGTAATATTTGATCTGCGGAAGAGTATTGTGTGTACTATCTCACAGACATAGCAGAGTAAGCTTTACCTTAGGTTCCGTGCCGCTTGTCCTGATAGTTAAGGTGATTTTTGTACCATCCTGAGGAGACTCGGCTCGGAATTGCACCATGTGCCCAGAAGAAAGAGGCAAAGTGGGCTTGTAGGTCGGCGGGTTGGCACTATCATAGCCAACGGTGAGATCCCGGACGGCGGTGACAGTAAGGCCGGCGATAGATTTGGGATAGCTTGGTCGGTCAACTGTTGCCTGGAATCATCTCAGCTCCGGAACTCAACATTACGCGGCTAGTCCAGAAATTCATACCTGTCCATCAAAATTGCGAATCCTGGTGAAAATGCGATCGATTGTGGGGGGATCGTTGCAGATGAAATAACTGTTGCTGGTCTATATTACGAGTTAGACAAGGATGAATCGCACCCCTTCGTCGTACACTGACTTGAAAGTACCCGTATCTGTAGGATCAAGAAGTGTCAGGTAGGCAACCATATGAAATGGTCAGAGGGTTAAAGACGATTACCTTGAATAGAGCTCGTCCAGGTGAGATTTAGCGGTCTTTCCCTTCTCTCGCAGGTCGGTCACGAGTTCGGCAAACATCATCTGCTCGATATTTCAGATATTTGCGTCCACGAATACAGCTTCCAAGTGAAGACAAACAGTAGCAGCGACTCCATCCTTATCTCGGATCTGGTCGCCAAACATATATCCTATAGCCTCTTCATATCCAAAGGGCACTTCGTAGCCTTGGCGGACCAAATCAAGCGCGGTGTTTCCAATAAACTTGAAACCTGTTTTAGAAGGTAACAGACATTACGGCCCCATATCATATGCATGGTAGCGGACCAACCTGTAAGACATTCGACAAATTTGAAGCCTTCTGCTGCCGCCATTGATTCGACCATCTTCGAGCTGACTGTGGAAGCAACCATAGCCAGCTTGTCTAGGAATACTTTACGATCAGAATGTCTACGGTCGTCGTGCATAGCACACACCGATGGGCTTTCCATTGTTTTTGTACTTATCCAAAACTGCACTAGCAAAGAGTGTACCCAGTTGATCTCCCGTGAAGGTGACCCATGAGCCGTCTGCTTTCCTCTCCGCCGCTGAGAAGCGGTCTGCATCAGGGTCTTGGGCCAGCACGTAGTCGGCACCCACTTTTCCAGCGGTCTGCAGGGCAAGGTCCTGAAAGGCTGGCGATGAGATAACTCTTAGTGCAATCCATAATACCTTACCAGAGCACCTATGAACCATTCAGTTGGTGAGGCATCTTCAGTCTGCAATGTTCCACAACTGACCGTGCTCCTCGGGGTTCGGGAAACGAACGGTAGGGAACTCGGGGTCCGGCTCCTTTTGCTCAGCCACAGGCGTGAACAGCGGGAATCCAAAGACCTCGAAAGCCTTCGTTACGTACACATGGCTCACGCCATGCATGGAGGTATTCACAAACTGGATGGTGGATCTTCCATTCAGCTGCCTAGTCAGAGTCTTCAGCCAATATTGCAAAAACTGTGACGTCTTCAGAGCATACCTGTTATGTGATAACGAGGACAGAGCATTAAAATATGCCTCGACCATTTCAGATGTCTTGTCAATACAGAGATCCGAGGACGTCACAGAGAGATTGTAGGACTTAGGCTCCAGGTTGGCTAAGATGGCAGCAGATATACCCTTATCATGGGGCGAAATGATCTATGCAGGCGGTGAGACGGTTTGTGGTAACGGCAGTGGGCAGTGGATACGACAACGCGAACCTGAACTGCATTCTCCCAATATACCTGTCAGTGGGATGGGTTAGTTAGCCTGAGTATACGCAGCTATATATGGCTACGCTCTGACCTTGTACCCGTTGTCTTGCTGGGACGATGGAACGAAGTTAGAACAAAGTATATTAATACTTCATGACCCGCTTACCTTCGGATTATGACTCGCTTCAATAGGGTTAGTAAACCAAAATAGGATCCATGGTCGTGGACTTACCCGTTATCATCACACCGCACGCTGCATTCAACGTTTTCACACTGAAAGGGACACTACAAAATGCTAAGTTGAGAGTGGAAGCGTTGCAAGGAGTTAACGAGCCATACAGCGGTGTATGCACCAAACCACGGTGTAGATATACTTTCATCCCATTCGACACAAAGACAGCAGCGGTCAATTGAGCCCATCGTTCTGAATTGTGCCTGTGGTCATGTCCGACCACAATGCCTTTGTTGATAGCTCCAGGAACAGTCTCGAGCACGTAGGCGCATAGACCCTATGGACGTCAAAAAAAGGCAGATTCCCTGATGTCCACTACGACTTTACCTGTGAGGCTTGGATGATGGTCAGATCATTCATCCTTGCCCAACCTGCTTCCATCCTCCCTCTCAAACCTGAATGAATGCCATTCGTGCTTTCAGAAACAAATATCAGCCTAAGCATGGAACGTACCAGCGGTGCCGAACTCTATACGAGGTCTATTCAACAGTTAGATAGGATATCGCAAGCACTGAAACTCCAAATTCACCTCATGCGTTTCTCAAGCTCAAAAGTATTTCCATGGGCAACCAATTGCTCTATTTCACGACGAGTGGTCTCGTTCTATTTCTGTCAGTCTCTGCGACACTGAGTGGGATGCATTGGTACTCTCACCTGATCCATGCGGAGCCATTCTTGGACGAGTTCATCTAGAGTGGACATGATGTTATCAATACTGTAGAATCCAACTCAATGTGCGATGGGTATGGCAGCGTAGTGACGACCGGACTGAAATCGATATGCAACGCGTTCAATACTGAACTTTCCTTCCTAGGTCGGGTCATGGACCTCGCTGATATCATCCGGTTCTGCCGTGCAACACCCGGTAGGGCCCGACGGGGATTGTCACATGCAGAGTTACGATTTAAATGTTGCATTATTGCGATTGTACACTGGTAGTAAAGAATAAAGAATGAATGACACGGAAAGAATACACCCATTGGCCTTAAAATATGCGGGGATACGTAGTATGTGCATACAGCTACAGTGAAGGGGTCATCACTTCTGCTGGAACCGGAAGACCCACGTCAGTCAATGACGTTCTCGAAGACGAAGCTTGTCTTCGACGAGAGCGCGGACTGGTATGACTACCCCCGTTGACTCCCTTACCCTTCCGTTTACCGCCAGTTGAGCTGGACGGATGACCAGGTCCCGGCAATTCTATTGAGTTTGTCGGCTGGGTCGCTGGGTGGCTCAGACTCCCAAGACGAGGCAGGCGGATTTTCAACGAAGGTGTGGTGTTTGTGCTAGGATCTGCCTTGTTCGTTGACGTCGAGGGGGTAACGGGTAGAGCCAAGGTCTTCTCCGCAGGTATCGGGGTGACAGGCTTATTGTCTTTGGATGCATGGTTAGACTTGGTAGAATGTACACGCTTGGATGCTGGAGCCTTTGCTCGAATTAGCGAAGCCAGTGGTCGCTCATCATCGTCTAGTTCAACTTTGGGATCCGATGTTTCTCCATTGCTGGCATCACCTTTCTGACGAGACGAGCTTCTGGTGGGAGCAGCACTGGTAGTAATTGGAGCCGGCGTTCTGCGCGGAGGCTGACGGGTTCGCCTTGGTCTTCCAGACGGTCCTGCGGTCGCGCTCTCAGTCGAAATTGGTACTTGCGGGGAAGCATGTGGGGGTGCAGAGATCGATTCGGACACGGATACACCGTTCGCAGTCGGACGGGATGGCGGAGAAGAGTGTGTATCCTTAGCTCCATCGCCCTTGCTGCTCTCAGCCTCCTGAAGCTCGGGCACGGAGACTGAGGTGACAGAATCTATTTCCATGGGCACAATAGCCGACACAGTATCGGGCTCGATCTTCACGGCGGGTTCACTAGCGTCTGTAGACTGTCTTGTTGCACGAGTCCTCGAAGAACGCATAGGGTTCGATCTTGTCGGACGCTTGGAAGAGATCGACTCAGTCTTCTGTAAAACATAGGGACTGGTGAGAAACAGCAAAATATGACTACGGGAGAAACCACCTTTGCTGCCATGCCGTTAGACTTAGCTCCACGTTTTGGAGGAGCTGAGATGTAGACATCAGTGGACGTCTCTGTTTGCACGCCTTCTTCTATCACTGGCTGCTCAACAAGTTGAAGAGGCGCAACACTCTTGCCACCAGTCGATGGACCAGACAGAGAGTTCAGCTGACAGAGGAACTGTGATACACCATTCATTAGCTTGTAATCGCATTAGTCAAAACAGTGGGCCGTACCAGTGCAGCCTTTAATTCTTCCATATTGAACAAGCCAGCTTCGAGAGAAGGTTGGGGCGAAATATCATCAATGTCTGGCAGAGAGCTTAATTCTGTCAAGGGTGAGGATACGGCACTCTCTATCGGTGCTTCCCTAAAGAAATGTCTGCTCAATCAACGTCGACTGGCTCCGTGTGATTACTTACATCGGCGGTTCGGGTCTTTCTCTCCCTTTAGCTCGATCCCAGAAATCCATGGTGATAATTCTCTCAGGAACTCTATACCGTCGACCATTGATCAAGACTTCATCCACCTTGATATCCGTCCGTAGTATCGGGGAATCCTGAGGTTGTATGACCTCAATGTTCCCATTGTTCCACTGGCCGGGTTTAGTGATTTCTATCGGGGCGACGTTTTGTCTAGGAACACGCCGCTTGGGTTTCTGTTGCATTGTGAGAAGATGCGTGATCTACTGAATAGAGAAACTACTTACGTAGGTCTGCTCCGCATGGTTGGGACACATCCATTTCCTACCCCAAGGGGGCATATAGGCCATAGGAGGATCGACGCAGTCAAGATGCCAATGAAGATGACAATAATCGCAACTGATGATCATTCTGCCCCCTGTCTCAGTATTACTAGTGCGTTCCGCAAGCACGCTAGTGGAACGACGAGCTCGTTTAGCAGCTGGTGCTACAGCAGTTCCTGCGGGTGGGAGGGCAGAGGTCCCACACTTGAAGCATAGGACAGGATCACCATTCCGGTCCTTGAGACGGTAGGGTTCACGTTCCTCGAGCTGGCCATGACGACTATGGAATAATGAGCACCATGATGAGGAGGATGGTAACATTACGTACTTCAGTCGAGGTTGTTTCACCTCTGAGCTGTCCACATATGTCCCACGCGTTCCGGTCGCCACTGGAAACAGCATAAGCCCAGTGGATAAAAAGCCAATGCACAATACTCACCGTCTTTAAAGAACGTGCGGATATCCTGAGGAAGTTGGAACTCCACAGGAGTGGTTGATTGCAATTGCGATAACAGCGGGGCCATGAATTTCAGCGACGCAGGAGGCTTTGGCGGCGGCCTCTGCAGAGCGGTGAGTCAAGCTTGAGAATGAATAGATATTGCATACCTTTTTTCGAATGCAAGCGGGACAAAACCACTGGGCATTACCCTCGGGGAGTTCAAAGCTTTCAAGGGGAGGATTGAGGCATTGCAGATGATACGCCCTCGGACAGCCGTCGCAGTACACAAGCGCGCCAAACGAGCGACATGCGGAACAGTGGTCCTCGTTGGGCTACGGAGCAAGAGGGTCAGCACAAGGCAATTGAGAGGGAATCAAAAACTCACAAAAGAAGACGGAGCATCCTGCAAGCCCAAGCCCATCGTCGTGGGTTCCTCCTTGATCCTCATAGTCGTCTCCTTTTCCTTTCCTTTCCCCTTATCTCTGCGCAATCGCTTGTTGGGGGTTGCGGAGCTGCCATCATCCACGCCTGGTTCTGAGTTCGCACGAGACATGGCGAGATCGTCAGAATCAAGGTTAGCAGCCAGTGGATCAAGTTCTGGGATAAGTTGTGACGAAGACGCCGTGGGCTCGAGTGCCGCCGCGGTGTCGGGGGGTGCGGTGGAAGTAAGATTCCGAGCAGAGGCTCGTTGAGCCCTGGTAGAACCGGAACTAGTGGACGCAAGAACAGAGTCCAGGGAGGGAGGGATGGAGAGATACGCATCCCATGTGTCAAAGAGACGGGGAGAGTCAATAGAGAAAGGGGTGTAATATCGTTAGTTACAGCGAATACTGGGAGCGAGTAGAAACATACCTTTTGTCCAATCTCGCCCGCTTTCTGCGTGGCCCGTCGACGTCGTTCGTCGCGGTTGCCATCGCTGGGCCGGCCATGTGCCCTCCGTAAGTCGTGCCCGGATCAGAGACGGGGAGGTATGAAAAGGCAGGACCAGTCTTCTTGGTTTCCTTTCGAGCTCCCCCGGCCTGCTGAACAGACTGTAAAGAGGGCGGACCTGGTAGAATCTCAGTCGCGAGATTGGGGTCACCGTCCAAGTGCGGAGGTTGCACCACAGGAACGGTTGCCAGCAGGCAGGCAGGGACATCGTCCAACGATGCCATCCGGATAACGAGTCCCCGCACAAAGAAACAAAGGCGCAGAGTCTTGCGGGTGGTGGTAGAGCAAAAGAGGTAAATGAGCCCGAAAGAGGTGTGCGTCAAGGCGGAAGGAGACCTTCACCGCTCAACAAAGATGATGGTTCTGCTCAACATGCTCGGCTCGCGTTCAGCTCACAACATATATTGCATTTTATACGTGATACAGCCTAGATACATATTTTCTCTGTGGTTAACCCCCTCTGACCGTTATTCATGCTATGACAAATACGAAAAAAATCTGAGTCGACACTTGGAGGGAATCATCCGAGTCTGAATCAGACATTGGCCGTTCGACGATCAAGACTGTAAACCCCTGCGCCATCGCATCGCTTCACGCATTGATCTGTCAGCGATGAGGCATTATGCTATCCTGGCGGATATGTGAGTCTCGCAAAGACATATCCATGTTCCTGTTTGGAATGTGAGCCGTCGTTCGGTTTTCCTGACACTCACCTGCTACGACGGTGGGTTCCCACAAACGACCAGCGCAGCAGCCACGCCGCACATGTCCTGGGCTAGCTGGGCAAAATACAGTACTTGGGCCACGGCCTACCTTTGCAGTTGACCCTTTAGGTGCGTTTAGGCCCTGTGCTCAAGGCCCCGTGTCAGTGCCGGGGAAGAACCGGGATAAAGTAGCGCATCGGGAGGGAATACAGAATCGCACTGCGGACGGGAAAGGGTAGACCTGGTAAATCTCCCGGCCTGGTTTCCCATCCCAACAACACGTATTCCAATCTGCGTCGTGAATGATTAACTCCGTCAAATTGACCCAACTCCCCGGACGAGTGCGCGGATGCCCTAACATTGCTTTTGGGTCCATTTACCCAACTTATCTTGTTCAAATGCATATGGGTGCCTTCTGACCCGATAGTATCTGCAAGTTATTGCAGACAGATCATACAAAACAGTCTCGACGCACCGATGTGATACTTAATAGCAAACACACATGTGGCGAAGGATTCAGCGTAAAGTGAATATGGTAGATCTTGTATGAGCGAAGACAATCTGACAAGGGTTATGAGTGACTGAGATCATGAGAAAGTCGGCTCGCAACTCACAACCCCAGGCAAAGGAACCCTCAAACAGTCCACTCAAGGGGTAAGTCCTTCCTCCCTAAAGGAGAATCGAGATTGAGTAGGATATCAGACGTTCGCAACACAACATGATGACTTGGGGGAAGTCAATCATGTTTGGGATACTATTACTTGGTCTTCCACAGGCAGACGTGGATAGGCATACATCCCTTGTGGCTTGGTGTCTGTCTCGTTGTCTGCATACGGGAGGAAGGAAGCCGGCCCCCAAACGAAAGTGTCGCTACAAAACGCCTCCTGGAATGTCAAAGGTTCAATATTTCCCAGTCAAGATTCTCCAGTGGCAGGATGGAGGAAAGGAGAAAGGTACAGCATCTGCACTCCGTTGGCAAGAGTCAGTCGAACTGTGCTCGGGAGAGACTGGAGGATGGGACAGACCCTGCGGTGGAAAGCGCCCAATTGACGCTAGAGTTGCACGTGCACGTGTCAGTCACGTCAAGACATTGACAACGCGCCTTGAGCTTGAACTTGAATGAACAGGTACCGAGGATCTCCTTTGGACAACTTATCAACCAAGTCTTTCGGGACCCTGAACGCAATGACGAACGTTTTTCGTTCCCCATACCGATACATCAAGTTCAGGATATTTGTCTTGTCTTTAGAGCCCATTCTGACGCTTCAGGCTGTCCATATGAACTAGCAAACCTCGAATCAAATCGCGATGCAAAAATGATGCACAACTCGAGCCCTCCGATTAGGAGGAGGAACGTGCGTTGAAAGAGACATTCGATTCGCCTGGCACCAAGAATACACCTTACACGCCTTCGCTTTCTCTCACCCCCAAGCGCATCTGACGCGCTCTGGAGAAGTCGCGTTCCTAGTTCCCCGCTCAGATAGTTATCCAGACACCATATGCCGGTACGCCATCGGGGGGCCAAATTCTATATAAACCAGCAATAAATGTTGGACTTGACGCCGCCCTCGTCGTAACCTCTGTCCCCCCTTCGAACGCAGGCCTCTCAACATGCGTTCCTCCTTGTCCTCCTTCGTGTGCGCGTGCAGCATCCTTGCCTCCGCAATGTCAACGTCCGCGTTGAACATCCTTCTCACGAATGATGACAGTTGGGCCTCTGCCAACATCCGGTATGTTCATCATGAATCCTCTGACGCGCCATCCTCACTATCCTTCTCAAGCGCGACTTACGACGCGTTGAAGTCTGATGGGCACAACGTCCTCCTCGTCGGGTGAGCTTCTTAGACAGCCTTGTCATTCGCGTTAGGCTGATCAAACGCGTCGCGTTCAGCCCCGCGGTCCAGCAGTCCAGCACTGGGGGTACCTTCAAACTCCCCGCAACGAACATTACCGCTCCCGGCGGCGAGTTCGGGACGATCCCCGTCGGAGCTCCTTACTTCGGCGCCGCAGTCGACGACCCTCACATCTGTAAGCATCTTTGAACTTGATATCCATTGCTCTCTGACGCGTCACAGGGTACTTCAACGGTACCCCTGTCGCCACGGTACGTACTGCGCGTGTTGGCTCTTCTGAAGAGTTTGCAGGCTAAAGGCCGTGATCCAGGCGTTGTTTGCACTGGATATAATCGTTCCGAAAGTTTGGCCACACAAAAAAATCGACCTCGTGGTACGTCACAACTTGACGTGATGCTGGTGATTGACAGGTGCCAATCCACGGTACAGGTGTCTGGTCCCAACGAAGGTTCCAATACTGGTCCCTTCACATTCACTCTGAGCGGCACCATCGGTGCGACATATGCTCTTACCGAACGTAATGTGAGCAACAGTAACAACCTCCGCTTCACATTGTTCGCTCATGAGCACTTCTCGGCTCAGCTTCCTGCTGTCGCATTCTCCGCCGGAAACGGGACCCATCGTCCTTTCACCGACAATACGGGCAAACCTGATGATCCCGCGAACATTGTTGGAAAAGTAAGTTTCTCGTATTGACTTTCCTCGGTTACTAACTTGTATGCCCAACCTTATATTAATAGCTCACTGCGAACTTTGTTACTGCTCTGGCACGCAAAGTCCGCCCCGGCCATCGAATTCTCCCACTCGGAGTTGGTATAAGGTGAGGCATCTACCTGAGAAGCTTGGCTACTTATGGTGCTCATATGACCAAAAGTGTCAACTACCCCACATTTGGACCTGGAAACGGATGCACGAAGGTAAGCATAGTCTTTACGACCACATTGCAAATGAGAATCTCAACAGGATCACAGCCCCCATTCGAATTCACCCGTGTCACGAGAGGTGCCACTGTAGACAAAATTGCCATTGACCCAGCCACCGGTTTCCCCATCCGCGCACCTGACATGTTCGTACCCTCTAATTTCTTTTCTCTCTACGTTCACTCAGCTAATGTCGCAATCTAGTGCCACCGACGGTATTAATGTGTTGATCAATGGTAGGAAGGATTTGCCAGGTGAGTTTACTTCGAGTGCTCTCATCATACTCCCACCCACGTTGAACACATCGGAATGGTGTAGGTGAAACCCCTCTTAGCGCAAAGTGCAAGACTGCTGTCAGCATCTTCTCCATCGATTACGATGCTCCCAGGGACCAGGCCGGGCCCATTCAAGAGCAACTTCGTTCCATCATTGGCAAGACGCACATTTGAGAAATGATCCCTGCGCACGGATTGCAGGATTGGACTTGCAAGGTCGGAAAGGCATAATGGCTAAGCGACAATGATATTGGTACATCATGTATCCTTGTAAATCTACTCACAATAATGAACAATAAATCGCTGCTTACAGAATATTCGCGTGGCCGATGTTCAGCTCACAACGTATATGATTATCACATTTCTGCATAATGTAGTCCGTCACCAGACACTGTCTTCCCTCTATCTTTTGGATTCTGAGATCTTTACCCCTTCCCCAACCACTGGTGCACTGGGCAGGGTCGCTCACGTGCCGATGTCAGGTCGCGTCGACGCGTGACGCGTGCGTCTGCGCTCAAGCGCTTGGCAGGATCTGAGGCTTTCCTCGTACCTCCTGCCAGTGGACAGGGATTTTGCAGCTTTCCGCAGGTCCTTCCTGTTGCAATTGTCACTACGATGCAACAACACTGATTGCTTATTGTCGTACGATTTACTGAAATAACCCTGGACTACCGCTATAATCCGAGTCGAGGCAGTGCCATCACGGTGGGTCAAATGGTACTCATCCCGCTCTCAGCTTATAGTGCTGGGTCCCCTGTCGAAGTTCTCGTCAACCAAACGCCTCTGTATATGTCCTCTAGTCCCATAGCACCGCCCCTTGCTGTTCCAGTGATATCCATCTACCACATGCCGACCATATGTTCTCTCCGCGCAGGTCTCTGCGCTCACTGCACCAATACAATCGTGAGCGAACTTTGAGAATGTGCATGCTCTGAAGGGCGTTGGCGATATTAGCTCTATGCAGAGGAACGCTATTTTCGTGAACCCGGGTAGGAATCCATGTATATAAATAGCCTTCTGAATAAATGTCTCTACAGGTCCCACCAGTCTTGCGTACAGACGCGTCCATTGTGCGAAAGGTTGTTTCTTTCAAACCACCTTGCGAGCATTTCACAATCCGGCGCCCTGAAGCATCCGGGTTTTCATAGGTCCACGCACATCCGGTTTTTCACTGGGAATAAACCTTGTATGCCACCGTGTCCTCCCACCCACGAAAGTCGCGTTCCTGGTTTTCGTCCAGGTAGCTATCTACACGTCATATGCAGGTACGCTATTTGGGGCCCTCTAAGTCTATAAAAACCAGTAGTAGATGATTGACTCGACGCGGCCTCTCTTTGGCCTCATCGCACCTTCTGAGCCCCCGTTGTACGCAACATGCATTTCCCTTTGACCCCCTTCGTCTTCGTGTGCGGCATTCTTGCCTCCGCAATGTCAGTCTCTGCATTAAACATTCTTCTCACGAATGATGACAGCTGGGCCTCTGCCAACATCCGGTACCTCTAACCTATATCTAATCTCACTCTGATGCGTCATCCTCACTATCCTGCTCAAGCGCGACTTACGACGCCTTGAAGTCCGATGGACACGATGTCCTCCTCGTTGGGTAACTTCTTGGGCAACGCAAATTTTCAGACTAACCATAACGCGTCGTATCCAGCCCAGCGGTACAACAATCCGGTACGGGGAGCACCTTGGTTCTCCCTACAACGAACATAGTTGCTCCTGGCGGCGAGTTCGGGACGATACCTGTCGGAGCTCCTTTTTTCGGCACCGCAGCGGACGACCCTCACATTTGTGAGCATCTCAACACGAACATCCATTCACTCGTTGACGTGCCGCAGGGTACTTCAACGGTACCCCCGTCGCCACGGTATGCACTTCATATTCTGGTTCTTTGGAGGAGCCGCAGGTTGATGCTGGCCTTGTTTAGGCATTGTTCGCACTGGATGTCATTGTTCCGAAAGTCTGGCCTGGCAAGACTGTCGACCTTGCGGTATGTCACAATTTGACGATTTATTGGGGTGCTAATCCACTGTGTAGGTGTCTGGCCCCAATGAAGGTTCCGTCACGGGTCCCTTCGCATTCACTCTGAGCGGTACCATCGGTGCAGCATATGTTCTCATTGAACGAAACGTGAGCCACGAATAAGAAATGCTTCACATTGGTTGCTCATAATCACTTCTCGGTTTAGATACCTGCTGTCGCTTTTTCCGCCGGTAATGGAACCCATCGTCCCTTCACGGACAATACTGGCAAAGCCAACGATCCCGCGAATATTGCTGCACGAGTGAGCCTTTGAGTTGTGACGACTTTCTTCCTCTGGTATTCACTGTTATGTTCAATCTTATTCTTATAGCTCACCGTGGACTTTGTTACTGCACTCACGCGCAAAGTTCTTAGTGGCCAACGTCTCCTCCCACCTGGAATCGGAATAAGGTGAGACACCTACAGGAAGATCAAGTCTTTTGGCTACGTTTTATGTGCTCGTTATCCAAAAGCGTCAACTACCCCACATTTGGACCTGGAATAAAATGTACGAAGGTAAGCATGTTTCTGTACGACCACCGTACAGAACAGAATCTTTTGAAGGTTCAAGGTCACAGCCGCATTTCAAACTCAGCCGTGTAACGAAAAATGCCACGGTAGAAACGATTGCCATTAACCCAGCCACCGGGTTTCCCGTTCATGCATCTGACATGTAGATATACCTTCCAAACGCTCTTCTGTGTTTCTCAGCTCACATCTCAATGGTAGTTCCACCGACGGAATCAATGCGCTGATCAATGGCAGAAAGAAGTTGAAAGGTGAGTCTAATTCTGTAAAGGTACTGCTACCCCCTTCTTGGGTTGAGAAATGTATATCAATCGCATTCTAGGTGAAACCGCTCTCAGCTCGGAATGCAAGACTGCCGTCAGTATCTTCTCTATAGATTCCGATGCTCCAAAGAAGATGGCCGAACCCATCCAAGATAGACTCAGCCCCATTATTAACAATATTTAAGGGATGACCTCCAAGATTGGACTCGGAAGGTCCAAAGTGATGATTCATCGACAACGATGTTGGTACAACACGTCTACTATGTTCACAACAATGTCGCCGGTTACAGATGATCATGGCTGAGTGAGTCGCAGCTTCTACGTAATCTCCCAACGATAGATAACAATTCGCCGGCCTGCGGGGGGCAACGCGCCCACCGGGCACCTTGCCATTGGTTGTAACCCTAAATTAAGTATGGGGACATCAGTATCCGGATGACATACGCAAGAAAGGGAGTAGACTTACAGCCCGTATACACGGGCGAGCAAGTCAGCACACGAAAAATGCGAGAGGTTAATGACTCAGCGTATCGCATCTCGGATGAGATGCCCCTAAGATCTTGCAAGTCGGTGTTGCGTAGACGTCGTGAGTTGAAGTCTCCACGAAAAGATAACTCTAAGATTGGGGGTTAACACCGAGCATTGCATGACCTCAACACAGTGGGGATGATACTTGCCTCTAAGTGCCAAAGCGTCTTCTGGCTTGTCATAAAAATGTGGAACGTAACGAAAGGTCTAAGAAGTAGAAGCCCATAGTGTCGCCCTTAGTATTGCCACTGAGCAGTATCGCCAATGCGTCGCCAGAAGTTCGTCAGAAGCAGGAGAGACTGAACAGAGCAAAGCCACCAGAGAAGAATCCCAGAGTACTGCCGTCGTCCGAAAAATGCGCCGAATGAAACCGTCTTGACGGAGCCAAAAAAAAACAAAAAACAGGGAAAAAGTTATGCGCTGTGCGGGGCGCAGACTCGGCGAAGTCTGTGCACGAATGAGCATGCTGCCCCGCTGCGCGACTCATTACAAGTCTAGAGACGAGCAAGTAGCCAACTCGCCCGTCGCCGGAGCAGATCCTCGTCTACTTTGGTTGATGAGCCGGCACTCTTCCAGGAAACGTGCACCTGCAGAACCCAGACTAGCTACGCCTGTTGTGCTCGAGCCCCGCACAGTTTCCCGTTGCAAGAGCCCGATGCACAGTTCTGCTGCGAGAGCCCATTATGGGTGGGAGTACGGATGAGTAGCTAACTCACCCGACACCGGGCAGTTCTTCCACTGCTCTTCGTGAGCCGGCACTCTTCCTAAAAAGTCACACATCACACAATCACACAGGGAAAAGTTCGCACGTCTTGAGACTTTGGTAAGTATTGATGTTCTTGCAGCTCAACTTTCAGCCTTGCCGACTTCATATTCACGATTGCACTGGACTTTCAAAACTGGGCGGCGAGACACGGTTGCGCGTTACTGGGACTGATGGGAGAGAGAAATGAGGAAGGCCCAGGGGCGGAAGACGGTCTGAACATACCTCGCCGTAAATCTCACCATGCATTCACCGCTCGATTCGCGAGACTTTCAGCGACTCAGGAGGAGAGCTGTTAGGAGCATACCAAGGCAGCTGTTGGACCGAGGATTGACGAGTTGTGGCCGAGTGGCGACGAATGCTGGAGTGGCAGACTGAGCACACAAGGGCAAGTGCATGAGTAAGAATAGAAGGGAACATCGATGGCTCGAACTTACGACGGTGGAGCGCAAGAGCCGGGGACGAGTGGCTGGAAGCGATTCACAGGTCGAGGGAAGTGCAAGGATGAGGCTGGGGGATGAGCGGAGGGCCACCGGTCTTTATATCCCATCTTTCTTTGGTTTCGTTTGGTCCCTTTTACCCGGGGTGGCACTCCGACAACCGAACACGACGAAGCAATATGGTTCGGTCCCTTTGTCCTTTCTGTGGCTCACCTTGGCCAAATATGCCACAGCCTACGAGTCAGAATGCCAAAAACCGTAAAGTCGACCGAATGAGGATGAGTCTACGACCCATATAAGGCAGAGGACCCTGAACACGATTATTCCACGAAGTTGTTCTATGATGATGATCAGCTGGGAAATCGATATTTGATGGTCAGCGTGTGTTTCAGGAAGTTTCGCCTCCCTTCGCATGAACAGCTCCTATCTCCAACCTGCGCCGACAACAGCCCATAAGTGGTGTACAAGATTCGGTGTCTTGCCCAAACGTGAAATGCCACTCGAGTTCGAACGATACGTCTAAGGGGAAGTGCCGCGCATCCAGTAACATTCAGAATGATATGACATACCAAGAAGACTGAAGGTGTCTGTGTAACCGAACATGCTGGACAACAAGGTACAACAAGTGGCGTCCAGATGGTATACACGGCTATATGAGGGCACCATATGTTCCACCGCGTTGCATTTATGTACGTCAAATCTCGTAATACAGATATCGCACAACATGTACATTAGTATGCATGACACGAGAGTTGTCACAGATACCCTCTGGCCTTACCGATTTCATACATAAGCATACAGGTGGACACTGGATAAGTTTGCCAAAAAAATCGAATTCCGACTTGCACTCGAGACGGTGAACCCCGACGGCCACGTGGCAAAACGCCGTGCCGAATATGGCAAACGCTTGAGATCGTAATAGACGCAAACAACATAGCCACAGCCACACCTTCACCTCATCCACCATGGCCAACACGACTGTACGCGGCGCAATCTCTATTCACGGGAAGAATCCACAGGTATGTTCGATTTATGCTTGTTGTACATTCTCTAAGTCATTGCTTATGCTATAGCACCTAGTCGAAACTGTCATTCGTAATCGTGTCTATGAGTCCCAATATTGGAAGGAGCACTGTTTCGCTCTTACAGGTACGAACGGCATCGTGCATGTATGCATGGTCTGTATTTGTATCTAATCACTTTCTCTTACTAGCTGAAACGCTGATTGACAAAGCAATCGAACTCAAAGCCATCGGTGGAGTCTATGGCAACCAGAAACCAACGGAGTTCATGTGCCTGCTGCTCAAGCTCCTCCAGATTCAGCCAGAGAAGGAAATCCTGCTCGAATACCTACAAGCTGACGAATTCAAGTGAGTGCTGACCTATCATATCTGCATTCTTCCTTTAAATAAGTACTGATCACGTCTGAAGGTATCTGAGAGCGCTAGCTGCAATGTACATTCGAATGACATTCCGCGCTGCGGAAGTTTACGAAATTCTGGAGCCTCTCCTCAAAGATTATCGGAAACTTCGGAAACGAGAGCAAAGTGAGTATTCTCAATCATCTGATCACACCGACTTCTGGTCTCTTATGTTCATATATTAGGTAGTTACACTTTGACTTACATGGACGAGTTTGTGGACGAACTACTTCGAGAAGAACGCGTTTGCGACATCATACTGCCTCGCCTCACAAAACGAGAAGTGCTAGAAGACATAGGGGAAATTGGCCCCCGGCAGAGTCGTCTATTAGACGCAATGGAGGGAGATGAAGAAAAGAGTGATAGAGGCCGGAGTCGGAGCAGAAGTAGGAGCAGAAGCGGAAGTGGAAGCAGGCGTTCCAGTGTCTCGTCCGATCGGGCGAAAGATGTCAGCAAGAGCAGAAGCGCGAGCTCTAGAAGCAGGAGCAGAAGCCGGTCACCTTCTCAGCCTGGCTCTCGCTTCGTGTCTCGCAGTCCCTCTAGGTCGCCATCCCCCGACGGATATCGTTCTCGCAGTAGAAGTATCTCACCAGACCGAGTCGGCAACGGCGGTTCACCGTATCGTTCACGTAGTCGAAGCATCTCACCGGACCGTATGGATACCAATCCCAGCTGAAATATGAAGTGATTATGAGCTGTACGATAGAATCATCCTCTAATACTATTTTTGCTGTTCGATGCCCTGCTTCTTGTATGCCCGCAGTTGTTTCGACAGCTCAACCCATCGCTCTTCAACGGCTGGCATCTTGGCTAGGGCCTCGGGAGATAGGTACCCTCGGTTCTTCCACTCGGTGTACCAGACTGCAGGCGGATGAGCAAGAGTAATATGTAAAGTAGGAGATACACTTACGAATATCTGTCCTCCTTGTCGGTGCAGCTTGGATATGCTCAGTGTTACCCTTGACACAATCGCGAAGAGCGAGAGGGTTGTAGTATTTGCAGAACACAGTGCCTCCAAGCTTTTCGACAGCTTTGATGGCTGACTTGGATGCCCTCGACGGTGTGATATGTATGGGAGTCTTCAATTGATCTGCACCCTATTCCAATTGTGAGTTTGATACCATTTATAAAGGCTCGTTGGCTCGTACATCACCCAACAGCTTGATACCGTCGTGAACATCGTGAACGCAACCACTTAGTAGGAGCTCTCGTGCAGTGATTGGCTTTTCCGGTGACGAGGTCAAGCGGCCCTGGTCTATCCAGTGTTGTATCCTATCCAAGTTGATGGGCGCGTAGACCTTTGCGTTACTATAGACGAGAGAGGGTTCAGCGAGAAGTACTAGATATAATAAGACAATAACGCACGCATTGACGAAACCCCTCTTTGGGAACAGCTTGGTGATAGGTGTCTGCCCACCCTCAAAGCCAGCTTTGGGTTTTCCATTTCCTGACCGTGCCTTCTGGCCTTTGTGGCCACGTCCTGAAGTTCCTCCTCGTCCGGAACCCTGACCACGGCCCACACGTTTTTGCTACGGAATGCTCAGTTTCTCGGACTCTTTGACAATGGCCTGACAGGGAACATACTGCGTGCTGAGAGTTCGGTGCTGGGGAGAGATTAAATAGGTGAATCCGGCCAGCGGTGGCACGGAATCGAGGAACAGCAGACATGGCTGGGTGGACGACGTTGATCGTGAACAGCTGAGTTGAGCGGCACAGTTCAGTCAAAGCTGCCATATTTGGCGTGTCAATATTTTCCTCCCATGACACGGGCACGTGAGACATTCCAACCTTGACACGACAATGTACCCTTGGAATTTACCAGGATATAAGCATCTGCAATAAAAGTACAGAAGTACAAATGTGCGTTGTAAAATGTAATCCACCCCGATGACCGCCGATTCGCGATTGAACTCAAGTTCGTGACCCAAGTATCAGATTATGCTCGTGATACTCTGCTCTAGCTACTTCCATGAGTATCGCCCATGCTTGGCCCTCTGCAGCAGTCCCAGGTTTGTCAAAGGTAGGACTGCCACAAACACCCCTCACGAAACCCCATTGATCTGTTTTCGACAGTGCACCGATATACATCTTGTTTGCTAGGACTTCCCATTCCGCCTTCCGAGCATCTCCAATCTTATTTTTCAGATGAAGAATTTCGAGAATATGAGGAGGGGTATCCATTTGGAAGTCAAGAAGACGATAGAGGGTATATGACAGTTGTTGGGATAGATTGGTTTCTACGAAGCTCGTTGGATCGTCGAGCACATCTGTGAACAGGCCATCGGGGCGCATGTGTCCAAGACATGCTGTAATCGTTTTGAACAGGATCTCGACAACATCGCGAAGATATCCTGCGATTTCGGGTTGGCGTAGTGACTGTTCTAGAGTCACACGGTGGTCAGCAGTACTCTGAAGAGCAAAGGACAGGCTCCGGAATGCGCGGATGATACCCCCGCACACCCAGCCGTTCCCAACGCCCCAAAACGCCTTCCTGACGAACTGATTGCTGGACAAATCGAAGATGTGGGACCACTCCCCCGTTGGAGATTGCAGGACTTGTGCGGCCAGAATTACCTGTTGCAATGAAGAGCGGATAAGGAACTCTGTGTCATACGAAGGGTTGGGAATGTTATTCTGGTGCAGGGCTGCGGCAATTAGAAAGGGTGGGGTCATATAGACGAAGTCTGACCAAGCTTGTACGCCGTCTGTTCTATGGGAGAGAAGTTCGGCGGGAACAAGAGGCTGATTGCCGTCCGTCAGTCGCACTGATGCTCGTGGACAGCATGTGAGGAGATAATTTAGCATGTTTTCCACTGCATCGTGGAATCGCTGATAGTCATGACTATCATCAGGGAGAAGGGACAGCAAGAAATAGATGGTTTCGCCGATGCAGGCAGGATCTGCAGCTCCTTTATCTGAGCCTCCGTCGCCGTTGAGAAGGATAGCCAGTCTGCCATCAGATCCCTGTCGAACGACGGCGTCATGAACAAGACCGTATAGATAGGGAGTCAAGTTAGGAGTATATCTATCGGACCATTGGGCCAGGAACTGGTGTGTCTCAAGGATGGCCTGTACAGCGACACCCTGCTCCCAGGATGAACGCTGAGAAGCCAGTAAAGGTGGTAGAATGTGATCAAGACGAGACCTAAGTTCTCGACGCGGTTCCAACGCGGGGTCGAATTCATGTTCCATGCTCGACAGGTATCTGCGCCGAAGGCTAAGATACGTGGTTAGTTTCAATGAAGTGTTGTGTGGTAGCCCCACCGACCGTGGCGAAGTCACTAATCAAAAATCAACTATGCAGCACGGTACGAGTTCACAACTATCGCGAGTCGGATAGCAAGCAAAATAAGTCGCTTGCATGGAGTTAGTGGCTGTTAGCAGTGGTCCAAGTCAACGGCCAAGTCACTTTGGGCTGCAGTGCCAGTCCGCAAGAACGAAGCCGCGATCGCCGATCATCTATTTTGCCGCCGGTCGATCCCAGTAGCCACTGGATCGGGTATGTGTGGTTACAATCGCAATATTCACTATTTCTTAGACCTTGAGGGGGCCCTGAGGCTCCAAAACCGCTCAAGTCTGAACGTTCTGAACAGTTGACTGAAACACAGCATCAGACCAAGTTTACGGCGTAGCTGGTTGACAGGAGTGTATAAAATTTGCCGATAGTCAATGCACGAGCAAGCGGTACATACTTCTTGTGTAATTGTCTATGCTTCGGGATGCTTCTGCCTACTGAATCACCTATCATCAGAATACTACTAGCGATCACCACCTGCTTATACACCTTTCCACTAATCCCTGATGTCTACTGCCGGGAAGGATAAAGGTCCATCTGACCCCTTGAAGAATGACTCTGGTTGGTCTGTCGTAGTATCCGAAGATTGGGAAGTAGGTAGCTCAGTGCTTCTTGTCAACGCACGACTGAGAGTTGACCTGGCCCAGGTGCTTGGTCCGTTTCCTGTTCACGCTCGAGAGCAACACTTTCTATCGCCATCCTATCCACTCAACTGTACGATTGGCTGGAATCATGTAGTCAACATATTGATTTACTGCGAATTTCAACAGTATCGGAACCTATCGATCGGAATACGTGCTACTCATCATCATACCCCGACAACGGAACTGTAACTTGGTCACGCGCAAAGTCAGCCGACGGAGAGCTAAGTGTTACATTTCCACACGTCCGGTAAGAAACCCACATCAAGACCACACGAATTTTATATTCAAACATGTTTGCTGCAGGTGGCAATCTTTAAGAGAGACAGAAGGATGGGCTGCATTGCAACATCACAGTGTCCTGTTCACGATCCTGGAGGTGGTCCCACCTCCCGCGAAACCATACAGGCCATTGCATGAGGTGCCCCCCAAACTGGAACTTCTTGTATCGCTATCCCAGGGGTCATATTTCACCATCGTCCCCGCGGTGACTACGGAGGAGAACGACTCTACGCCAGCAAAGTGGTACGCTGGCAATATATACGACATGAACGCGTCACCGCCACATGTTGTACCTCTGCCTGATACCCCATCCTTGAATACCCCGACATCATACATCCTCTTTGTGAGCGGAGACTATGAAGTAGGTTTCGTTATTTCAGAACGTTCTCCTGACACGCATGTACAATGTTGACATATTTGTATCAGATTAGACTGTTTGGAGATCCCAGAGCCTCGGATACCCCAGTTCCGAAACTCCAGCTAAGTCTTGCCGTCGAGATCAATGTCCCAACGCCCGAGCTAGCCTTTCTCTCGTCACACGATATCTCTCCAGATTTTGTGGACGGGTGGGCGTTTGGAGACGCTGTTGGTCTGGGCGTTCATAGCGTCGAAGGCTTCTGGGAAGTACTCAATGTCAGCACAGCCGATGTTGCTCTTGTTGAGGTACATATGTTTCCTCCGGCGTGTGTTACACTAATAGGGCCATAATAGACGATATCTGTGGAAATGCTTAAGAAAGGGTTTCCCATTGTACCGAAGCAAACCCGCGTGATACCCATCAAAATCCATCAAAGAAAACCTACAAATTTGGATAAAATCTCTATACAAATATATGCAACTTCCGAGGCTACTGGATTACGAGTCTACAATGCCGATATTTCAATCCGGCACCTGCCCCAATGGTCTCCCTCCGCATTTACATCGATAAAGGCTACTTACTTCTATGCGAATACTCCCACTGCATTTCTAGTTACCCCTCCCATTGAACCTACAGCGGAGGATGAACAGCGGAGGGCACCTATTCTTGCACTTCGTCAGTTTCGTTCTCACTACCTGATTTGATGACCAGAAAATAACGCGTACTTCAGACGGAGCTGGTGTAGATATATTCTCCAATTCATTCTGGGCCGAAGCTCTTGGAAGACAGCAGCAAAGCTGGACCATTATGCCTAGCGGTCGCACGGCTTGGGTACGTCCTTGGTCACCGTCCGAATTGCAGGCAGCGGAACTAACCAAAAGGTGTAGGGGTTGGACTGGCACGGTCCCAGCTTACAGGATGCATTCGCTACTGTATCCGCTCTGTTTGAAATTCTGAACTCGCGTCGAAGATGGCATCCCTGGAGGCTACCAGCCAGGGACACGAGGGTGGTCGTCATGGGGCATTCAAACGGCGGCCAGGGTGCCTGGTATTTGGCCTCGAGGTTCCCGGATCGTGTCATAGCAGGTCAGTCCTCCCAGTAGCCGCTTCAGAGCAGAAGACGAACGGTAATTTTTTCTGCTTGAAAGTAATTCCCGCGGCGGCGTACATCAAATCTCAGTCATATGTCCCGCTTACTCTCTCGAGGTAGTTGCCCCCTTGATCATCTGTTGACTAGCGTATCAATGAAAAACGGCAGATCTGCGCACTTCATAGACCCGGCTATCCGAGCCATCCTCGAGTCCTCCCTCACCCCGGATGACAATGACCTCTTCATGTCAAATCTAGTCGACACCCCCATATTTGCGATTCATGGGTAGGCTTCCATCGTACCCACATTTCTCTGAGGATGCAAGCTCACCTGCCACGAAGGGGTGATGACGAAAATGTTCCGGTATGGCACACGCGCGAGCTTGTCAGTGTCGTCAAGACTTATAAACACGATGCCATTGTCGCGTAAGTTTGTCCCCTCGGTGCTCCCAATCATTGCTCATCGCCAATCCCAGATTCAAGGAGGATCCCGGCAAAGGACACTGGTACCCTGAAGTATTCGCGAATGGAGAAGTGCAAGCTTTCATCGCCAAGGCACTAACTAGGTCACCTACAACCCCTCCATATGGATTGGCACCGGACGTCGGTGGCTCATTCACTCTGACCGTCTCCATTCCCGCGGAGAGTGGCTCGTTCCATGGGTGGAAGATAGAAGAGTTAAGAATCCCTGGACGGTGCGTGAAAATCCAACTGGACAGAACACGCAACGTCATCTAGATGACATCGTTGTCAGGTTGGGACGCCTTACTGTAACGCGGAAGCATTTGGGCGGAATCGTTGTCCGAACGCAAAACGTTGCCATCATATCTATCCGCGAAGCGGTCTTGCCTGCTGTGGCTGGCGAGAAGGTTTGCATCGATGAACAGTCGTTTGCCCTATTACCCCAAGGTCAAGGTGACCAGTATTTCCGTAGTGATTCCACTCGGACCTGGCAGCAGGTATGCTGAGAAGCCTCTGATCACGCACTGTCGACTCACTCCACTTCGCTAGTACCAGCGAGGCAATGGCATCGAACCTCGAGGAAGGATGCAACTCATTCTATCTACGTCTGAACCCTTCAAAATCGTCATTCCTTTCCTAACAGATACGTACCTCTCTGCAGCAACCCGGCTGGCTCACGACTTGGACGTATATCACAAGCTAGACGCGGAGATCCTGACTTCCGAGAAAGTCACGAATTTATCATATGAGCTGCCTAAAGGCAACTTCATAATCCTAGGCCATGCCACTGATGTCCTCGTCAAGGCTCTTCTCGCGCAGGAGAGGACGCCGGTGAGGCTACATGATGGTATCCTACACATGAACAACATTCCGATCGACAAACGAGCGACAACACTTTTCTTGCATCCTCATCCAAGTAACCGTAACGGCTTAGTTCTGGTGGTCATCGCTGAAGATCAAACAGGGCTTGAGAGAGCTCTGCGACTGATTCCGATGAGGACTGGGATTACACTTCCTGATTGGATCATTGTGGGTGACGAGACTGATACCAAAGGCGCAGCGGGAGTAATCGGTGCTGGGTGGGTTCCATCACTTCGACATCTCTCTTCGCAAGGCTGACTTTCGCAAAGTGTATGGGGATCTGGCAACTTGTGGTCATGGAACGAAGCTATGTCATCAATCTAAATTATGACAAGTGGTATTATGTGGAATACATTGGGATATACAGAACACATTTATGATAAGCAGTAGAATGGGGGTGCCTGAAGATAACCCGACCGTAAGCAATGTTCGGATTGTTACGTCGTAACGTCTTTTGAGAACAGGGGGAGATGCTGGAGTCATTGTTACAATACACATGCAATGAGAGAGAACAATCCCAAAAGAAGAGCGAGAAAAGGAGAACGAAACAATATATAGAACAGATAGCGACGGTGATAGCGATGGCATTAGTCTATGGGAACATCGATTTTGCCACCTAACAACGTATGTCAATGAGTGCACTAGGAAAAATAGGAGCTGAACTCACATTCTCAAGAAGGAGTGTCACCTCAGGGGCAACGCGGATGAAGTCTTGGTTCCAGAAGTCATACTTTGGATTGCGTAGGAGCTCAATGAAGGTCACAAGAGCTCCCCACGGGTGCGGACGGTGAACGAGGAAACGTTCCAACAGGACCTTGGTCATGACCTCCCGGAAACGGTCGACCTTCACCTCATGGAAGAGATGTAACATCAAAGAACTGAACCAATGCGTATGAGCATTGGGATAGCGAAGATGCAATACCATGGCACTGAGTACGTGGTGTTGACCTAGACAGTCGACTTAGCAACAGTGCGTTTCGACATGTAGTACAACATACCTTCAATATCGAGATTGTTGGCAAGGTATTGCAATGCAACGGCACCCGGGTCAGTGGGGACGAAGAGGACGCTGCCGCTTCTTGCTTTCGCTTGCGCGACTGAAGATACACCGATATACATGACCAGGGAGTTGATTAGCGGGAGATTGTAAGCCTCCGATGCCCCTTCAGTGGTTCCCGTCAAGCGGAGTCGATCCTTGAGGGAAGGCAGGAACGAAGGGGAACCACGCCCTAAGAGATACTGGTCCAGGTATGTGCGCAATTCGCCTGCCTTCAGAACCGAGGAGAAGTCAGATAGGATAGGAGGTATAGGTCCCATCTCGGGGATGGACTCAAACTTCAGGTCGCCAAGATGAGGGTCAGGAAGCATCACAGTGGGAGGGAAGGCGCTGAGGATGATATTGCGGAGTTGGATGCATCGCTGGGGAATGACATCGCATAGGGTGAAGTAGTACTCGCTGAGGAACTCAGGGAAGTCGTGCAACAACACCAGGAGAAGACGGAGCGAGCCTCGGTAGAGATCCCTGGAAGCAGGCTGCAATCTGGCGGTCTTGAGGAAGGGAGAGAGGAAGGTGAACAGCGACAACAGCAGCCTATGGAACGCAGACCAGCCCTACTTGCGAGTTAGTACAGCGTGATATAGGTGTATCAAGAATGAACGTACCTCGCGATTCTCTGAGAGCAGGAGTTTTGGCATGAAAAGCCGGTGGGAGATGAGACTCATCCAAGAGAAAGCGAACCCGGGGAAGCTGGTTGGTTGCAGGGAGCTGAACACATCACTGCATAACTAGGTGAGTGTACAGAACGTAAATAAGAATTCGAGGCAACTTACCTGATGGCGAGCAAAAGCTGGAAGTAGACGCTTCCAAGGCTGGATTCCAGAGAGTGCAAGTCGTTCAACAAGCTAGAGAAGAAGCGGAAGAAAGGCTTCTGCTGGAACGCGGGTCCCTGCTCTTCATGCATATTCGCCAAAACAAGCACGATGATGGTGAGAATCTTCGTGAAGTAGTGCACCTTCGCATGGTCATTGTCCTGACCGGATGCGTCACCGTGATACTTGATGATATACACAATCAACCTCGACATTGCGTCAAGAGCTTGGAAAGCGAAGCCAAATTCGCCCGCGTCAATGCAGCGAAGGTAGCTGTTGACGCTCGACTCGGCACAGACACGAAAGAAGAATGACGAGACATCCTCGGCTTTCAATATGCCTTGCTTCATCAGCCCATTGATGAATGGGATGAAGGACTTCTCCGGCGCATGGGAGCGTTGGAAGATATTCACCCATTGCTGGAACCACATGAACAGTTTCTGCCGCAGCTGCTCGGTTTCCGGTTTCACAGGTGGGCGCACAACAGCGTTCTCCGGAAGAGCCTGTGTGCTCAGCCTTCGAATACCACGAAGGTCATCGAGTAGATGGTGTACCCTATGGGCAAACAGGTCAGTAGCGATATATGTACATTTTAAAGAGTTTACGTACTCTTCGTTAGCTTTGCCAGCTTGCGCAAGTTGAGCGAGAACCTCAAGGGTATAAGTGAATTGAGCCTGTGAAGCGATCGGGGGGTCCGTAGACAGGCATTCTCGGATGAGCCCTGCGGAAAAATTGAGCAGCGAGGGCCGAGGATCATTAAGGAGGAATTTTGCGAGTTGCTGATCTTCTTGAGCAACGCTCACAAGTCCACTCTTGAGGAGAGTGACCGTAACAGGAACGTTGAACTTGCGCTGAGAAAGGAGATCGTCATCAGCCGGATGCAGGGTAAGAATGGATTAAAAATGTGTACGAACCTCATCCTCAGCGAAAATTAGCCAAGTGATGGCTTCCTTCGCAACGTCTTCGAAGCTATTGCACAATTGATCTAAAAGTACAGCGTAGACTTCCCGGCCGAGTTGAGTTGGGGTCTTATACAACAACTGAACAATCTTCTGTGACATCAGCAATGGTGTGCGTTGGCGTTCTACCGACTCCACAGCAAGAAGTAAGATTTGGCGGACAAGGTGGCGTATTTCGTGTGTAGGCGGCAACGCAGCAAGCGAATGGATAGGCAGTTGAGCGAGCAACGCTTCGAGATTCTTCACAAGTGCCTGCGAAACAATGAGTACTTACGAGACTGCGAAGGAAAATGACATGACTTACGTTGAAGCGATCCATGGCTTCCTGGTGGGTCATGTAGGACTGTCCCGCCATGGCATGCTCAGGTGCAGGAGATGCCGCATACAGACTCGACAAGTGATCACCCCTGCCATACGACGTAGTAGAACCGGGTCGGCTCGCTGCGAGCCTGCGATTGGACTCAAGGGCTGTAAGCAGAGTATCGTCAGAACAGACCGAGCACGGAGATCGCACAAAGCAACATACCGAAATCCTCGTAAACGGCTGCTTGTTGAGGCTGCACACCCGAGGGCTTGAGGCGCAGGGGATCAGGAAGAGAGGTGGCAAAGGCAGAATGTTGAACAGTGGGATCCCAGAAGGCCTGTCCAGGACGTTGCTATGGGAAGAAATAAGACAATGCTGGAGAGACATCGAATTGGAAAATACATACTTCTCTGTGGCGTCGGCGAAGCTCAAACGCACTGGCGAAGTTTTCGTCCACATCCAAGATTGCTCGGTCCACAGCGGCCTTTTCGATGGCTTGACACGCAATGTCAAGGTTGTCTTGGACAAGTAGGGCCAAAACCTGGTCTGCCAAGTGCTGTTTCTCCGTTAGCTAACACATACGACTTTGAGCTATGAAGGATAGTTACCTCGTTGAACCCGAACTCTCCAAGGAAGTGGCGAATATGGGTGGCAAGATTGGCCTTGAGAGGCTCCTTACAAGTCACCAAAGCCAAGCTTCCTGCAAGCTTTTGTGCCATAAGATGGCCAGCTTTCCGAATCTTTTCCTCATTGACTTCCGCGGCATAGTCCTTTGCGACAAGCTCTCGGGTGGATATACCAGCAATTGTCACAGAACGCTCGACCACGGGCAGAATGATCTACAAACAGCAGCTCAGTACATTTACAAGCACAGCTCAGGACATACATACCTCGCGCACAGCTCTGTCCACTGCGAGCGTCACAGCACGTTTGAAGTTCTGATTCGTGTGAAGGGGGGCGAGCTGAGGATTGATGGTAACCAGCGGCTGCAGACTCTGGAGGATATTTTCGATATGCGCGCCAAGTACCCGCTGCGTCTCCGTAGGACTTGTAGGACCAAGCTGCAGGATCTGAGAGTCAGCCTGCATCTGCGCGGGGTCATATCCACCAATCGGGAGAGAGTCGATGTCACCAACGTATTCAGGAAGTGGCGGTCCGATGGGATCAACGAGGGGGCGGTTGCGGAGAATCGTAGTGGCTTGCACGGTATCGAGATCGATGCCGAGAGCCTTGCAGAGGATTTCAATCTCAAACTTGGGGTTCAATTTGAGTTCTGCAAAGTGATACAGCTCCGCAAGGAGGCTGATGACGGCCATCAGCCAGGGGTTGGGCGGACGGAATACTTTCGACTTCGCCGCAGGTTCGAGCGTCTTGCACACAAACGCAATGGCTACTACGAGTCTGTTGTTGTCATATCCCTCTAGCAATAGGTCCTTGAACGAAAGGTTTCGGTGCTTGATCGGCTGGTCTCGAGCCAACGTGATGGACCCAAGCCACGACGCCACGTTCTTGAGAATGGTCCGCTCCGAACCAAGCTGAACGGTCTTCTCCGAGTTGAGAAGCGCGGCGGCTTTGACTAACGTCTCATGCAGGACGAACTTATGCAATGCCTTGCTGTCCAACGCGTCCAAGAAGCGGATGTAAAGCTGGTGGTTGTTCGGCTCGGTGCTAATGCGCTGGTCGACCAAGTAGTTGGCCAACCAACGAGCATATTTCTCGTCGAAATACTCCCGCATTTCAGCGAGCTTCGAGTCGAAATTGGAGGGTGCCAAGTTATTGATGATAAAGAGGATCTTGTCCGAGATCTCCTCAGGTGGCTGTCCGGGCTCGCCTTCGATGCGGTCTGGTTGAATGGCCGTGAACACTGGGGGTGGCTCCGTGGCAGATCCCGCGCGCAGGGTCCGAAGCTCTACACCATTCGGCGCAGTCTCTCCAGCACTATTGATAGCACGACTGATAACTTCAGCAAGTTCAGGTCGGTGCTCCATGAGGTGGTCAATCTTGAGCAAGGCTTGACAAAGAGGTTGCCACTCTGCCAGTCGGGGTTCGAATCTGGCCAAAGCCTGGATACCAAACTTGAACAAATTGGTCTCCGGCGGACAGTTCAGCGCGTCCAGCACGTAGCGAATGGCGATACCCAACGGAATTGAATCGACCAGTTGGTATTGAATAAGTGACCCAAAGAGGTATCCAGTCATAGCCAGCTCTCGCGGGGGATAGTACGACTGGAAGAACTTGTACTCGTCGAACAGGAAGTGGAGCATGCAAGAAAAGATCTCGTGATCGCGCGGGTTCGGTGAGTTCTTGTGCCGCTGGAGCAGGGCAATGACATCGTCGATAGTCATGTTTTCGTCGTACATCTGTTTGTAGATGGCATCGACTTCCGCTTCTATATCTGGGGAATACGAGATAACTTGGAACCCAGGCTCGAGATCGTTACCCGGAGCAAGATTCATTAGCCGGGGATGGATCTGCAAGCACGTATTCCGAACTTCGAGGCAGTAATCGATATCGGCAGCGTGGAACAAACTTGAGCTATGATAGAACTTGTGTCAATGTGAGCTGACTCTTCGGCAACACCAAATACACACCTGTTACGCAATACGCGGAGGAAAATCGTGATGGTCTGCGGGTTAAGAGGCATTGTCGTATGCTCAACAACCGGGACAGAGACTCTCGTGCGCTTCTCATCTTCCATCTTCTCGTCCAAAAACTTGATGACAGAATGGAGGAAATCTGCACCGTGCGCCGCAACATGGTCCGCGAGCCATTTGTCCAAGTTCAGGTATTCTCTCCTAGAGGCCAACGCAGCAACGTCAAGCGCGAACGTGAAGGGGCGAACTTCGAGCAACGTGTCCAAGATCTATATGGTCAATTAGACTGGGAATTGTTTACAAGAGAAAAGCAATCGGCATACCTTGAGGTCCTGCGCGACGTCCAGAATTCTGGTGATATTGAGCGGGCTGCTCTCGTAGAAGTCGCGGAAGGCATTCGTGAGGTACTTGGGCTCAATCTGCCAGATGCGCATGAACACCAACTGATGGTTGGGATGCCCCTGCAAAAACATCGTGAGGAGCCTTTGCGAGTAGTCTGACCGAATTTGGTTCCATGGCATATTCTGAAGGTAGAAACAATCAAACCAGAACATTCAGACAGGATAAGCGACGTTCTACTGACCGGAACCTGGAGTAAGCCCAAGTGAACCAGCTCGGCGCTGATTTTGACAGCCTTGTCCAACATTTCCCGCACAAATGCCCGTACCTCAGCAGATTCTGAATCGCCAGCGCGTATTAGAACTTGGAACAGTTCGATCGAGTTCCACGTATGTCCCTGAACGTTGGCTGCGAGGGTTTTGATCGTGGGACTGGCTCCGGCGACCTCATCAACCGAGACTATCTTCTGAACGGGGAGGTCGACGAAACTGAACGTATCCGCGGGCAATGAGAGCAGGGCGTCAAGCAAGCGAAGCTGGTACAGCTGGTTGGTCCAAGGCTGCCAGAATCCCTTTACGGCGTGATGCTGGGAATTCGGCGGACAGTTCGTCAGCACCGCAACCAACAACTTCAGGGTAGCCGTATCAACACCCTGGCGATCCGCTCTGTCGAACGTCAGGATGATATTCGTCCAGTTGATATCGGGGTTCTGAGGGCAATTGTCGTCAGCGAGACAAGAGTGAATAGACAACATGATACTCACGGTGCGACTGAGAGCCTGGACCAATGCAGATGCGTCGCACAGGACTCCACCCTCCGACGCCAGTCTCGCAAGAGTGGAAATCAACTCCGACACTTGCTCGTCCGTTGCCGGATGTGCATCGTCAATACCAAAACGGGCGAGGAGGGCTCGAACCACTTCGACATCAGTGGAAACCTCAGGTCCTAACTGCACTAACGCCTGTATGAGGGTCGTGTCCGCCGCGAAGCTGCGCAAAAATTAGTGCTCGTCTATTAGGGGTCCACGCAAAAGAGCGTACCTCATCGTTGGAAGAATTCTCTGAAGAATCGGAGAGACGATTTCGCGTCCATATTTCGCCTGAGCAGCAACGATGAGAGCTTGCCGTTGGTCTCCATTCAAAATGGGGCTTTCCGGAGCAACGTCGCAAAGCAGGTTCGACATCAACTTCGCCACCTGGTTCGGAGTAAGATCCCCCATATCAAACGAAGGGTGCTGGCACAACGCCAATACCGCGTTCTCAAACTCGGAACGAATCACGTTGGTCGCCTGATTAGCCAACTCAGGTCGAGTCGGTGCAGCGACTATGGCGGACGCGAGGACGACTCTCTCCAACGGGCGCAAACCTATCCTTTCAACAAAGCGAACCAAGTCAAAGTTGCGAAACGCATCGCCCTCGCCTTTATCGACCCCATCTTTGAATCGGTCTGCAATGAACGGGTCGCGTGCGAGTCGCTGAATCTCTTGGACGAGGAGGCGGAAGGTCAGGTTGCTGGATGCATCATAGGTAGCATTCGAAGGGCCGTTCGGGGCGAAGCGACTGTTCGAATGCACTATGAGCCGGCGGATGAAATGGAGGTATGTTTCAAGCCCGTGTTGTTCAGAAAGCTACAGAGTGCGTCATTCGGGGTATAATTTAGTCTCATCCTGTGTACAGCGATATCGCGTGCCAATTTGCGCGCAAAAAGACTTACCGAACGAATCTCCAGCTGGTTCCTTTCAAAGTTCTCCTCTGTGAGCGTGGAGAGCAGGAAAACAATCTGGGCCTTGACGATGGTATGTATGTTTGGGTTGGCGGGGTTGTCCATGGCTGGAGTCCGTAAACGGAACGGTGCCTCCGTCGAGCGTCGACCGACGCCACCACCTCCAATAGCCGTTTTTGAAGACGAGAGAGACAGCAGGAAGAAAGAGTTGTTGTGAAGACAGCGTACGGCAAACACGTAGACCGCCTTCAACAGCGAGCACGACTCAGCAAGACCCGCCAAGATTCGCCTAATGCGGTCAACCCCCGCTTCAAACTCCGCCGCCCATTGGGCGTCTACCACGCCTTTGCTTCACATGCTCTCACACGAAGGGTCGATCCATGCATTCCATTAAAATTCCAGTGTGCAGAAGGTCGAATGATACAAACACAAGATTAGTGAGGCACAATGCGATACGTGAAGGGTAGATGAAACACGAATCCGAATCAAGACAGTCTTCACCAGCTAGCCAACACACCGAGGAACGAGAGACCAAAAAGAACGAAATACGAGGAATAGAGCGCAGGCTTCCTCAGCTCAAAGAAGGCTCCAGAGGCCAGCTGACCCAACGGCTGCTCACCGCTCACAGCAGTCACACTTCCGCAAATACCCGAGTTCTGGAGCAGCGTAGTGGGGACGATCACCTTCGCCATGCCACCCTGCGTGTACTCGACACTGAGCGTGCCGTTGCTGCCCACAACGTATTGGGAGCAACTCAACACACTGAAACAATGTGCCGTCAGTCACTGATCGTCGAGTCCAAATGAGAACATGAAACTCACTCGGTCATCGCGAGACTGTTCGAGTAAGGCGTGTAAACGGCCATGCTAACATTGGCAGGCTGCGAGGCGGTTAGCATCGAGACAAAAGGGTCAATATGAAGGAGCTACGTACGGGTGATCCAATGTTCGTAAGAACAGAAACAACGTCTCCTTTCATAATTGCAATACCGTGCTCGGATGTCGTCAAAACTTCGGTGGAAGAGTGAAGCCAATCCTTGTCCGAAGATGAAGTCGAGTTGATCAGGAAGTTGCGGAACTAGAGGCCTGGTTATTCAATGCAAACAGAGACGATCGCATTCAACGTACCTTATTAAGAGTCGTAATAATCTGATAAGCAGTCGTGTTCTTGTAACCAGAGGTCCAGAGCGGCTCTCGGTTCCACTGCAGAAGCTGTTCAGAGATCATCGTAAACCAGCAAGCATACAATACGTACAGGATCAGCATTGCCGTGGAAGCCTTGTTCTTGACCATAATATACAACGGGAATACTGAGGAGAAGACTTAGGATATGAACAAACATAAGAGGGGCAATTAGCGTACCCGTCAGACATGAAGTTAAACACCATGGCATTGTACATGCTTTGAGGATCAACGGACATGTTCGCCCAGCGGGGCAAGTCTTGATTTTCAATGAAGTTACCCAAAAGGCCGGGGTCCTATGCATCATTCAGCATCAACATCGCTTGCCCGTGGTCACAGAAGCTACCTTGAACTTGGTCCTGTACTTCGAGATCGTATCAGTAATGACGGAAGTGTTCAGTTGACCGGGGATGGCAAATGCTTCCGTAAGGGCGCTGTACATAGGGTAGTTCAGGATCGAGTCGAGCGCATCAGGTCCCTGGAAGGATGCAGCTTGGCTGTGGAAAGATGAGTTTGGGATCTTTGGCCGAAACGAACATTACGAACTCAATGTCATCACCGAAAACTTCACCGATACAGAATACGCCGGCAGCCTTGCAGAATCCGGGCCAGAAGTCGCGGTTGACGTGCCTAGGGGAATGTCAGGGAAGAGGAGGGAAAAGAGTATAATCAATCGTACTTGGCAGCTGCAAGGAAAGTCTTAGTGAACAGCTTATGGAACTAAACAAATAGAGCGCGTACCATCAATACGAAGACCGTCAATATTGAACTCAGAGACGAGATTCTTGATCCAATCATTGTAAGCAGATACGACGGTAGGGTCCTGAGTGTTGACATCGGGAAGGGGGACCTTCTCATCACCCAACCAGCAGTTCTGTTCACTGGTGGTGTTGCCCCAGTCAATGGGGCAGTAAGGGTGATATTGAGACTAGGGATAATTTAGACGCGTCAACGCCTGGGAATGAGCACATCTACACACCTTGTCCTTGAACATGTACTGAGAATAGTCGGGAGTGGTAGAGGTCGCCATCACGTTGTTGACGACAACATCGACCATCAGATACCTGCATCATGTAGAATTGAATAGCTGGGAAAAATGGACATAATTGTCTCACATACATTCCCCGCTTGTGCAACTCATCGGAAAGAGCTTTAAGGTCGTCGGCGGTACCAAAGCGATCGTTGAGCTTGGAAGCATCCGCGATCCAGTAACCATGGTAGGCGTCGCCGTAAGCGGAGCGTGGACCATCATAGTTCTGGGAGACAGGACTGATCCAAACTGGGGACAGGATGAATGGAATGGAGGCTCGGACGTGCGAAAGTGCTTACTGGCAGAGAAACCGGCGTTCTGAACGTAGTCCAAGTTTTCGCGGATGGTGTTCCAAGTCCCACCGCACCAAGTCTGGGCGCCAGGGTCGCACTTGGTGAGGTCCGCACCCTCAGGGAGGGCGAAGCGGTCAGTGATAATTCTGTGCGGAGTTAAGCAGGCGTGAGAGATGGGCGCGGTGGGACAGCTCACTGGTAAATGGAACGGCCTCTCCATTGCTCAGCAGTGGCGGCGTAGGCGGAGCGGAGAAGGGCAAAGGTGACGGCGGCGTTGAAGAATGCGCGCATCGTGTTCAACGCGGGGTAGGAATAGGAAAGAGAGGTATATGGGGTTTTGGAGGCGGAGGGAAGGAGGGGTATGGAGGAAAAGAGTGGGTGTGTTCAAAAGAGGGTATGTGTTCGACGGGATACGTAGGAAGATGCTCGTGCCAGCAAGGAAGCGAGACCCTCGAGGTAGACACCTGAGAAGGAATTGGGCCGCTGGCGAGGAGTGACAGGGAGAGCGACTTACCTGGCTTTGCTGGTCGAGTGCTACGAGTGCATCAAGGTAGGCAACCAACCTCTGTCTGCATAAATTCCGGGCGGTTCCTGGGGAAACCCAGCGGATCATGTGCTTCAATCCCACATCTCTCCTCCTTCAGCCTCCGGGTCGAGAACGAGAACGAACCCCCTTGCCTTTTCGGGCATAACACTGATCGGGCGCCCGTCCCCGCATTGCAGTGCCGCTCTGTCAACCGCCAGCTCCACCGCAGACGCATTCTCCTCGCGCCCGCAGTCGTCCAGCTCGACGTTTTCTGCCATCTTCAATCCCATCCTCGAGCGCAACCAACACAGAAAGGCCAGAAAAGAGTCTCCTGCTCGCCGGGTTTGCATCAGCTTCCCCCGCCCATCATCATGAGTTCCGTTAACCGCAACCGGCTACGTGAGACGCGACGCGGACGCGTGGACAGTTGTCCCGCGTGATGTCCACCGACCCACCACCGACCCACCATCGTCCATCTTCTTTTCTCTCCGAGGTACCTTCATTTGCACACTCTAATTTTATGTACTTTACCCTGCGCGCGGATTTCCCCTTCTTTGCTCTGCGCAGCCTGTCCTGGCCTGTCACACAAACGTAGAACCGTAAAGCGATCTTCGGAGAGAAACGGGCAAATCTGGCCGCAAAGTGGAAAATCCCTTGCAAAAGGAACGAGAACCGCGTTACGCGCCCGGCTGTAGCGGCGTTACCGAGCCGAGCGCCAAGCTATGTGCGCCCGCCGAGTCGCCGACGACCTGCGCGCCTTCCTTCCAAATCCAGAAACCTCATCGATCGTTCTGACGGACGAATTCAAGGCGAATTTGTTTCTTCCATATACATCCATTACACTTCCTACTCTACTTGTAGCATCATGTCTAGCCGACAAGGAGGAAAGCTGAAGCCACTCAAGGTCTGGATACAATCAATGACTGCTGCTGAATCTTTAGCTAAGCTGTACGAATGAAGGCTCCGAAGAAGGACAAGAGGGACGTCGACGAGGATGACATTGCCTTCAAGGAGAAGAAAAAGCAGGAGGAGGCTGCTTTGAAGGCAGCAAAGGAGAAAGGTGAGCTGCATCTGCCATTCTTGACTGATACTAGTAATACTCACCATTGCCTACAGCACTCAAGGGTACGCCATCTGACTGTCCATGTCCTTTCACATTGCTGATTTTTACGCCGATGCAGGAGGTGCCCCCGGCGGAGGCATCAAGAAGTACGTTTTCACTCCTGTCAATGTCACTTTTACATGTTCACCGGTCCTCGGTACACTCTTCAAGGTCGGGCAAGAAGTAAACAAACTTGCAAGCTACTCGCTCACTCGAGCACCGCATCATCTTTACCTCGCTTCCTGCTGCTCTTCATCCGTTGCATGTACTTGTACCTCACATATCCCTCGTAGACTGGCAATATGGCATGATCATCTTCATTCTCAATGCCCATAGATCTAGCAACGCATCGACAATCCAGTAAGACTGTAAGGTATCGCAAGCACAGCCCTTCCAGCGCGTATTGACCATTCCCTCCTCCATTCCCCCTCCGCCCTGGCCTTACAGTCGCAATTACCGCACTAATCCAGGGTTCACCGCAACTGGTCTAGGAGGAGTCAACAATGTAGCCAAATCAATGGGCACCTTGATGCACCCGGAATGATCCCAAGGTCCCCTCAACGGCATGTCGCTCAAGCTCGAGCGAGACGAAGAAGGGGACAGACTCCCCTCCGAACTAGGCGTCGAACCACCATGACCATTACCATCCCCGATGCTCAACCTCAACCTCGGTCCCTGACGCTGTCCATTACCCTTTGTAAGCGCAAGGACGGGGTCTTCCATGAACTCGGTCAAATCGGCCTGTGAGTTCACTCGTCGGCGCGGTTTAGGTCCCGGCGCTGTCACAATGTGTACTTTGGGGTTGAATGCCGGGCGGGGGAGTGAGGGGAGTGTGTGTTTCGGTTTGTTGCGAGGGGGAAGGGGGCCTTCGACTAGCCTGAGAGGGCTAGGCGGTCGTCGCCTGTGCAAGGGGACGACAACGGCATCGAACTTGGAGGAGAACGCAGCGGGGGGGTGTGCCATTGCAACAGCAATTATCACAGTAGATGTCTGCCAAATACAAGAACACAGCATAAGCATACACATTCAAACCGTCAAAGAAGCACGGAATTATATCTGCCACGACATAGGATACTCACGTCGAAGTTCCGGGATTTGACGACGGATGAAATTCGAGAGTTATTTGCACCGTACCGGACGGATTGCTGAACTATGAACAAGTACGCTCGGGTCAACCGAAAAACGCACGAAAGGGAGCGAACGAAGAGGAGGTAGCACCAGGCAAGCCTGAAGATCAAAGTTGGGAGGACGCAGAGGATGAGGTGGTTACTAGAGCGCTTATGTGTGCACAGCAGATGTGTTTCAACAAGTTTCAGCCCGAAAATATCTCGACCACACTAGATGGAGAATGACGTTGCTCTCTGCTCACTGTGCTCAATCGAAGGTCAAAGCGTCCGGTCACCAGCTTGACTACACAGAAATGTTGGTCAGAACATCCGACACGACGACCATGGGAACGCTAAATCGGTATCATAATTACGACAAGGTATAGAGAGACACGGGATACAGGGAGAGGGGCATGTCAGGAAGGATGCAACGGTGGCCAACACCTGGGATGAAGTTTGAAAGCCTTGTGAGATATATGTACATAACTGGAAATGCATTGAGAATTCGACGTTGTAAGTCATTGTCATTTAGCTGGGATCTATGTGGCACAGATCGACGAGGAAGACCTGTTGCTTAGAGAACAAAGGGCAACTGTTCATTCAGCAATGGGCCGGTAGTGCTTCATGACTTGGGCTTTGAATTCTATAGCGACGATTGAGTACGGTGGGGGTACAGCAATCGGCGCGTCACTTACCATCAGGCGTGTCCCAGAGGTTAGCAGCATCCGGATTCAGAGGCGAAGCATTGTTAGGCTCTGCGAGTGAACGAGATTAAGCAATCGAGCTTCCTGAGAACCATCTCATGACGTACCTCCAAGGAGAGATTGCAAGGACAACAGAATAGTTTGCACACTATACACAGCTGACCATTTGTCCTATGCAGATCACATCAGCACATCACACCTCCGAATTGCATTGCAGGACGATCGCACCTGGAGGATGTCCAAACAGATAGCACCGCCGTTGATATCCACGTTAGGGTGGTAGCATGGCGAGTCGAATTTGATAGTGGGTGCGGCGTAAGGATAATTTGCGGGGAAGCTGATGGAGATTTTAAAGGTCAAGTCCGCATACACCTTAAAGAAACCCGTTGAGCGTCCAGCGGCCAAATAATGCAAGAATGAAGCACGACATACGGTGCCAGCCGGCCCCTCAATGGTTCCTGCCCACTCGAACAAGTTCGCGTCAGACTTTGGGAAGGCAGACTGCAAGAGATCCCATGAGTTTCGAATAGAAGCGCAAGGAGAGCAGACAGCTCACAATGCCAGGGGAAGAGGACATCTGAGGGGGCGGTCAGTAATCTGCCAAACACGTTAGAAGATATCACCGTACCATCAAAGTCATGAGTTCATTGCTCAGTCTGCTCTCCAAAGTGTAAGTAAAGATCTCATACGAAGAAGAGCAGGTGTTACAAACCGTTTCGTGACGCTGCCGATGGCCTCGGCAGTCGAACCAGCAGCGGGGGCCTTGCCTGCAGCACGAGGGGCGATGGGCGACGTAATCTGTTCCATATCGTTATACAAAAAGGCTGAAGAGGTGCAGAAACAATGCAGGGGAAGAAGGGGAAGGATGGAGATGGTTGAGAAAGGAAGACGCGTGGTGGTGTGGCGGTTCGAAAGTTTTGGACGCGGTTTTGAACGCGTCTGGAAACGAAGCGTCACGTGTCGGCATTGGGCCGAGACTTATGTAAGGCGCCGGAGAGCATTTCCAAAGCGGGAAATATTGCGGCCCGGAGAGCATCGGCCGGCGAGCGTCACCGCCGCTTACAGGTGAGCGGAGAAGGGCAAGCTGAGCTTCGCAAGTTGTTCCAAGTTTACTGACCTTTCTTCCAGCTACACCTTCATTCAGACTGGCGGACCCGCCATGTCCAAGTTTACCCCCACCCCGCAAGAGGAAGCCATTGTGAGGCAGATATTCGCTCAGGCAGACCCCCAGAAGCTCGGGGTCATCACCGGCGATGCTGCAGTCAGAATCCTCAACGGGTCCAAGTTACCTCCCAGTGTTCTCGGCGAAATATGGTCTATCGCAGACGAAGACAACAACGGCGTGCTGACGCGTAAAGGCGTCGGTATTGCTGTTCGTTTGATTGGCCATGCCCAGAGAGGGGAACGCGTCAGTGAAGCACTGGTCACCAAGCGTATGTGTCCAATGCACCCAGCGAATTGTTGCACAGTCTGATGTATGAAATACAGCGGGCCCGCCGCCGACCATTGAAGGAGTTGTGGTTCCTCTTGCCCCGCAGTCGACGGGAGTCCCGCTCAGCAAGTCGCCACCACCTCTACCACCATTGACTCCCCAGGACAAGGCCAAGTTCTTGAAACTATTCCTTGGATGCGGTCCCCAGGGCGGCCTTATAACTGGTCTGTTTAATTCGTATTGCATATCTATCAACCCTCCCTAAAGCGGTATATAGGCGATAAAGCGCGAGATGTGCTTGTAAAGTCCAAACTCCCAGTCGACAAGCTATCTCAGATTTGGTACGGTGTCACCGATTGGAGTCTCTTTCTCAAGTATTCATGCACTGTTTGCCAGGAATCTGGCGGATACGAAGAACCGTGGCGCCCTTGATGCTACGGACTTCACTATCGCCATGTACCTCGTTCAGGCTGCTATGTCTGGTCAACTTCTGACCATTCCTCCAGTATTACCCCCCTGGTTGTATGAACAAGCCAAGAACGGTACTGATACTGTCGTCTCTCATCCCACCGGTGAGAGCGGGTCATTCAGCCCGACGTCAATGAGTTTCCCTCGTCCCATCAGTACGATTCAGCCACAATTTACTGGTCAGAGTATACAGCCTCAAATGACTGGCCAAGCTCTCAAAGTTACACCTACTGGCCCTGCTCTGCCGCCTCGCTCAGTTTTCCCGTCGAGTCCCTACGCAGTAGCTGCCCAAACTACCGGGCAGAGTACACCCTGGGATATCAGTCCAGCAGAGAAGGCGAATGCTGACAGGATCTTTGACGGTCTCGATACATCTAGAAGAGGATATATCGAGGGCGACGTTGCTGTTCCGTTCATGCTTCAATCAGGTCTGCCCGAAGACGTTCTGGCTCAGATATGGTGAGCCTATCTTTGTGCAGATCTCGATACGTAACCAACCTCTATTTCAGGGATCTCGCTGACGTGAACAACGATGGTCGACTGACCAGAGATGGTTTTGCTATCGCATTGCACCTAATTCAATCCAAGCGTACTGGGAAAGAATTGCCCACTTCCCTTCCTCCGTCACTGGTACCTCCTTCTATGCGGTCAGCGCAGCAGGCACCCTCTCAACCTCATGTACCGGAAGCCATTCGTGATCTTTTATGGGATGACACGCCCCCTCCGTCGACAACAACACCGCAAGCACCCCCTCCGACGTTGCAACCTCAGGCTACAGGAACACTTTCACCCCAACATACCGCTGCACCGACAGCTCAACGGAACGTATTTGGCGCCACCGATCCATTTGCAAATTCACCATTTGGTTCTAGTCAATCGCGTAAGTTATCTCTGCAGTGATACCAGCATCCACTCACCAATAGACCGTCCTTTAGATACCCCCGATCCGAACAAGAATCTGCTCGATGACGATGACGAGCCCGCTGCACCTTCGCCTCCTCTCCAAGATAAGTCCGCCGAAATCGGCAATGTTCAGAACCAGCTCAATTCCACGAACCGCTCTCTGGAGACAACGAAAACGGAACGCCAGAACGTCGAGCGTGCCCTCGCTGAACAAGCATCTCAGCTCGCTATGTTGCAGACTCAGCTGTCGTCAGCAAAGGCGGCATATGAAACTGAGACACGACTTCTGTCTAATTTGCGAGAGCGTTTCAATACCCAAACTGCCGATATTCAGAAAGCACGCGAAGAGTTGATCCATGCCGAGAGCGATCTCAGTGCCGTTCGTGTGGAGAAGACCGAGATTGAGCAGAACCTCTTGCGGGACAAGGAAGAAGTCAGGGCTCTCCAACGCAAGATGGCCGAGGTCGGAAGTCAAGTTGAAATTCTGAAGGCAGAAGTAGAGAAGGCTAAGAAGGAGGCCAGACAGCAGAAGGGTCTCCTTGCTGTTGCACGGAAACAGCTTGCCACCCGCGAGACAGAACGAGCGAAGGTCGAGAAAGAACTTGCGGATGCTCAGGCCGAAGTCCAAGCCGCGACCAAGGAGAGGGAGGAAGCCGAGGCGGAATTGGCCAAGGATGTTCCTTCCACTCAAACCAATGGACATGATATCGTTCCCAGCGGTTCTCCCGACTCCGTAGCAATCGCTGCTGCTCACCCCCTTCCTGTCAGCCCCGAGCTCAATACCCCTGTCAGTCCCTCTTCAATCAAGAGCACCAATCCATTCGAGAGACTGGCCATGGCCGGAAACCCTTCCCGCACTGGCTCGCCTTTCATGCCATTCAGTGACACCTCTGTTCCTACTCCAACAGCACCTTCCAACGAGCCTGCACCTGCACCGGCTGCAGCCGATGATCAAGACCCCTTCGGTTTCTCGGCAGCTTCTGAAAGCGATGTTGCTCAGCACACCGAGACCCAAGAGAGCAAACCAGCCGAACTTGGCGAGCTTGCTCCTCCTGGTTCTAATGATAGTGCACAGAATGCCTTGTCTCCCGCTTCAACCGATCTCTTCATGACCCCGCCCAGTACAGCGACTTTAACCAAGCCCGCTGAGTTCGCTTCCGAAGGAGACTCTGCTTCACAATTCCCACCCATCGATGCAGTCGTTTCCACGGACTCCGGGACAGATACTACAGCTGCCAAACCCCCAACAGATGACAGCCACACTGAACATACGCACCTAGATACCCAATTGAAGGAACTCGATGCAGACGAGAGCGATAGCAGCGACAGTGACGATGACGAACCCCTCACCAACGTCAAGGCTAAGCTCGCTGAAAAGCCCTCTGCTCCCAGTACTCAGGAGCCGCCCGAACCGGCTGCAGCTCCGGCTCCTACCTCTGCTTTCGACGATTCTTTCGGAATGTCTTCAACCCCCGTGCAGTCAGCTTCACCCGCTCCACCTGCTGTCACAGAGACACAACCCACACCCGGAAATGCAGCTCCGGCTACAAAGGATGACTTTGATTCTGTCTTTGGTGTTCCTGCTGGTGCGGATGCCACTCAAGCACCCCAAGCCGATCTCTCCACCCCGAAGCCAAACGGTACCACTGCCGCCAGCGTAAGCGATTTCGACGAAGCTTTCGGCAAGATCTCTAGCAGCAGTGGTCCTTCCCAATTCTCTCAATTCTCGTTCGACTCTGCCTTCGATGACAATTTCGATTTTGCCGCTGCGTCAGCTTCTGCACCGACCGATGCCACTCCTTCCACTGCGATTCCGTCAGCTCCTAATGGTTTCCCGGCCCCCGGTACTGCCCTTCAGGCAACTACTGCACCTGCCGCTACCGAACCTGCTGGGAAGGATGAGTTTGATGCCGTGTTCCTGCCTTCGGAACCTGGTACTTCTGCGCAACTCGCCGCAGCCCCTGTCCAATCTACATCCACTGGAACTGCACCTGGTACGGATTCACGCCCATTCTCGTTCGATGATGCCTTCAGCTCGGGATCTGCCCAAGCGCCACCTCCGGTCGCTCAACCAAGTCAGAGTAACGGCTCCGTTGGTATCTCCTTCGATGACGCCTTTGGTGGACATCCGTCTGAGGCCTTAGCCCTTGATAACTCCTTCACGAGCACGCAAAGTACTCAAAGTACGCCGCAGAAATATGCACCGCCTCCTGGTCCGCCGCCTTCTCATTCGGGCGTCACACCTTTCCCTACGTCCACTCCGCCCATTTCACCTGGAAGAGGGAGTAGTTCTGATGCTAGACGATCCATGTCCCCACCTCCCCGTCAGATGTCACCTCCCCCTCGTCACTCCTCTCCTAAGCTCCGGCCTTCCACAGCTTCATCGGACAAGGAGAAGGAAAAGCCTCCAACAAGGCATTCCAAACTCAGCGTAAGCTACTAGCATTGTCTTCTCTTTTGTACATAGTACTCATCATGTTGTTCCTTCTATAGATTCGTCTGCCTTTCGGACGCAAGAAGGCAAAGCACCACGAGGCTCCTCCTGTTCCCGCATTGGCACAACAACAGGTGGTTGAAGAGCCCACGCCGCCGGCTGACGATGATATTGAAGCCGTGAAAACGCTTTGTGGTATGGGCTTCAGTCGTACGCAAGCTGTGTCTGCATTGGAGAAGCACGGATATGACGTGCAACGTGCCTTGAACAGTCTACTCGGTGGGTCACGACTCGCTCAACCTCGTCGATGAAATTCGCTGACGCCAACGACAGGTTCTTGATTATTTTCGGAGTCATTCCTACAATTACTGTACTAATTCCCTTACCATTCTATGCTATTGATCTCTACAACACGTTCCTTCTCCGGAGTATGCCCCGCCGTTCCTTAGCCCTTGTTTCCCTTGTTTCCTCTTTCTTGCGTCTCTCCTTCACCAATATTTTGGGAATCAACACCCTCTCGCTACCCACAAAATTGGACACTTCATGCGGATGTTGTATACCTGATCACATAGGTGAAATATCGGACGTTTACGATTCTCTCACATCACCCGATTACAGGTCTGAGAACAAAGACGAGCACTGGCGGAGGAAATATGTAGGTGCTAGCGATGACAGAAACCAGAAATAACCATTAGCATCAGGGATGTAGCCCTGCGGCTCTAAATGAAGCTATTCCCAATCTAATGATAGTACTGTACACTGTCAACCAATCATTTCGGGGAAGTCAAGAACGATAGCTTCCTTGTCAGCGCAGAACTGGTACTGTAAAGCGAACATCATTCTCTCCCGGAGGTAGTCGACTCAACAAGCATGTCATCCCTCTAAGACTTCCTTACAGAAGGTCCGTGCGTCTCGCGTCTCGAGTCCGAGTCGCCAGCTGAGACTGGTATGTATTTCGAATTTTCCGTGTTTCTCTAGCCAATTCAGAAAAGTGCGATTATGCGCAGCCTGCTAGATCATGCTTCGTTCAAGGCAGGTTCGAGGCCAGCCGTTGGTTGGCGGAGCTCATGCCCGCCATGACCGGCGGCGCTCGTTTGGGCATTCGGTCACGGCGTCGCGTTTTGTATGTAGAACGACGAGTCGGACGAGGACTCTGACAGCTGCCTGATCGCTGTCTGACCTTAATAATTAGCTATCAGCATATAGAATTCCCAGTCATATCAAGAAACGAGCCACGATGCTCGACCGCCGCCATATCCCACTATAATACCTCCTTGCTCGTCATATACGTACTACGCACTGTCTAGGTGACCGTGCTACTCATTCTCCCTGCTATGAGCTCCGCCTTGTCCCAACTCGGAATCGATGCTTCCGAAGGAATTGAACTGATGTGAGATTGTTATTCGCCTTTATCGCTGTCATCCGAGACTGACATATCCACCACAGCTCCGAGGATAGGACTGAAACAATGCTGTATCTCATTGTCTTGTGTACGATCAAAGACTTGTGCTCACTCCCGCTTCCAACTCTCATCCAATTACGCTACCTTTAGCCCTCCTTACCTATGATACAATCTTGACATTCCCGCAAGAGGTTAGATGTATCTGGCAAAGAAAATGGACCGGAGCCACATTTCTCTATGCTACAATTCGGTATATAACTATGCTGCACATGGTCATACAGATTATTGGAGTACTGCTTGTTCCTGAAGATGTACAGGTATGATTTTTCATTCTCACAACACCAGGTGTATCTCATGTTCCTTCTAGATGTGTGTCTAATATTCTAGTGCCCTTGATGAGATTACTCAATGCTCCTGTACAGGTGCAGGGTAATATACTATACTGAAGTTGCTATTGCAACTGTAGCTGTGGCCGCAGTCCCAGGTAACACTACCACTTTACTTTACATTGCAATGAGAAGTGGAAGCTGACTCAAATTAGTTTTTGAATGCCTTAGAGTGTGGGCCATCAGTGGGGAGAAATGGATACTAGCAATTGCAGTTTTGGCCTTGGGCTTTTTAGCTCCATGTGTGAATATAGTATGTCTTCTGAAATTGCTCAGTTGTATACATTCACTGATAACATATCATAGTATACTTATTCTCTACCAGCATCATTTATTTTGATTAAGTCTGGACCACTGTTTGGTTGCTGGGGAAATCAGACATTTTCCAAATTTCAATAGTATGTATTTATTTCTCTAAAGTTATAGATCCCAAAGCCTCACATCTATATGTTTCAGCTGTGGGTAGTATTTTCTTGAAGATTATACCACTTCTGCTTATCAATCTGTGACAGTTGGCCCAGTTGTTAGAGCAGGTGCTATATGCTCAGATGTCATAGTATTAACTGTGACTTTGTGTAACACACTTCAAACGGTCAGGACTAGTCAGAATCTATCAATCCGTACAAGATATACCTCTCTTTTGTTATATACTGGTAAGTATCACAAGTATCTTTGTCAATAATCAGTGACTAACATGCATGAGACAGGTGCTATACAATTTATGTTGGTGAACACTGTTATATCATATCCATTTAATCTTAACAATGAACTTCTAGATCACTTCTAATATTCAATATACTCAATATTATCTTTGACATTCTGGGTATCAAGGCTATATACACATCTGCTGTAAGTCTATATCAATGCTCAATTTGATGCAATTACTTAACTTTCAACTTTCAATCTAGTTTTCCTCACACTTCATAGTTATCAATGAAGGGTATGTTGAAAATAGCATCCTGCAGTGAATAATGTATGCTAACTTTTTGCATAGCTTATCTGCTATCATAATATGCAGACTGATGCTCAATCTGAGATTTGTGCATCTTCAGAATGACATGCATACTGGTAGCATATCCAGTATAAAGTTTTCCAACTCCATCATTGGCAATCTAGGTGCTCCTATTCAAAGAGACAGTTTATCCTTTAACTCTGCAGAGTTAGATGATATTCTAGAGCAGGAGAAGATAATCTACTCTGAGCATTCTCTTATGGTGGATCAGACAAGAGAGGCTGCAACTCAGATAGAATTACAGTATGTATCCCTTACTAGGACTCAAATCTTCACCCATTGTGCTGATAATTGCATGAGGGATATTGAACAAGCTGATGCTTTCCGTATTAATGATGACCACAATAATACAACTTGAATGTACTTATATGATTCTCGCAGTTCCTCCAGTTACATACACTATAACCTCTTTGCTAGAGTATCACTCACTTGATTGTATCACTCTCATCAAGTCATCCAGAAGTACACATCTGATGCCAAACGAGCATCTTAGTAGTTCAGGACGGTATCCAATCTGAATATATATAAACCATACACATCTCTGGGCAGGACTCCGCGGTATTTTCTCTTCGCAGCTTGTGCACAAGCGTCGCGCGAGTTCACGGGATTGATTCCATGCCCGCTCATAGGAGGGGGACAGCCTGAAGCGAGAACGGGGACTTAAGTTATGCGGCTGAATCCTGTCAATAATGAAGATGGGTTTGGCCGGGGCGTCGCTTGAATTTGCTCTGGTTTCGATTGTGAGCTATCGCATGATGGCTGCCAGTGCATTCTTGCGGTGGCCTACAATAGATCCTGCGCCGTCCCGAACAACAAAAAATTGGATGCTCACCTTGGACGTCGACGATCTTTGTGCGCACTGAGGCGTTAAAGTTGTGAATATATCGGCGCAATTGTACGATGAATGTCAAGACAAAATGCGAGCGGGATGTCAAGGTTGAGATATGAGTGGGGCTTCAACCAACCTGCTTCTGCGAAGATTTCGGAGCCAACGAACGAATTAGGTGCAACCCGGGTCAGAATGGAGGTGAGACGAGGAAGCAGACTGGAAGAAGAGACGAGGAAAACATCGCTGACTACATAGGGCCTGGGAGACGACTATAATGCGATCTTACTTGAAGACTGGCTTTCTTCCTAGAGCTGGGACAAGGCAATCTCGTAGACGACTATTTGGATCCCAAGTTCTGCCCACAATGTATGCGTATTGTTGTGGGGAGAACAAGAAACCCGAGTCAGCAGAGTCCGGAAGAGGAGTGAGTCAAATCAGGCTGTGAATTGTGATGAACCCGCGATGCCATTGTCGCCAGCCGTGGTGACGGACGTGACCCAATCCGCAACAAACGTCGACGTCTACCAACCTGCGCTGTAGACCACGTCAGGCAGAAATAGTTGGTTGTTGGACATATGCGATACACAGGTTTCCGAATGTCCATAAGGAGCACCAAAACATCCATCGCCGTCCCTCCGAGGACATCGCTCCTGAAAACAGCACACTCCTTTCTGCACCCACCCCAGGGGTCTCCTATAAAAAGCAGCGGTCGTACCTCTCCTTGATTTCTGATTTCAGTGACTTCCAGGGAATTTATTTGGACTCTGAACCAGTTACCCCCCACATTCTGTCAACTCTGGCTCATGGCTGTCTTCGATATCATGGTTCTTGGATGTGGTGATTAACAATCCCTCAATCCTTCTCCGGATCCCTGAATTCGCTAATCGTTACTCCTGCAGGGGGTGGCCCGAACGAACACAACCTATCGGCGTACGTATGTTGAATTGCAACCCCTGAAGACGTTAACGAACATCCGCATGCTTCCCCTATCGTCAGATATCTATTGAAGCCCCGCGAACAACCTTGGCATGAGGGCATCATTGCGTTGGAAGCTGGTATGTGCGTCAGCATTTTACTGAACGCCTCAGTGCAGGTCTGTTGATCGTGTATGTCCAACCAGGTTCAGGTGTCGGCGCCCTCGACGCTATCCTCCGGAGGAATCCTACAGCCTTTGGCAGGCGACCGTCGGAAGGACCCTCCAACGCCGCTTCGCATTATACTGCGCATGAAGTGTATTCTTGGATACGGTACGTCTCCTGCAGATCCTATAATGCTCCATCTTAACTCGACTGTGGAATCACATCTAGTTGTTTTTTGATAACACATGGGCATTTGGATCATGTGAATAGTCTTGTTCTTTCAGCAGGCTCACTAAAGGGACCCGCACGCAGGATATATGCTGCACGCGAGACATTGGAGGATCTCGAATCTGTCTTCTCCGACCGCTGTTGGCCCAATCTCGCATCTTGGAAGGACGACGATTCTGAGAATGCGTTGGTGTACTCAGTGTGCGATTGTTGTTTTTCTCGACTCAAGGCCTTACACATAAGCTGACAAAATAACAGGCTTGCAACTGACAGAGAATATCATTCAATCACAAAGGACGTTTCAGTGCTCCCAATGCCTCTCAGCCATGGCAAAACCCGTACAAACACCCTCTATAAATCCACCGCATTCTTCCTCCGCCACACGCCAAGCAAGCAGGAGCTGCTCTTCTTCGGGGACGTCGAGCCAGACAGTATCGCCTCCACACCCTTAACACATGATGTCTGGCGCACCGCAGCACCGAAGATAGTGGCGAAGACCCTCTCTACGATCTTTATTGAATGCTCATGGCCTTCCGGACGTCAAAGTGACATGCTCTACGGACACCTCGATCCGGAACATCTATGTGAGGAATTGACAGCGTTGGCAAAGGCTGTAGTGCACGCTCGTCAACAACAAGGGTCTTCGACGGGATCTCCAGGCACCCAGTCACCTGCTCGAAAGCGACAAAAGACGGACGAAGGATCAGGACGGTCAGCTTCCTCGGGCGAACCACCCATTACCGGTGTATTGAAAGGTGTCCGAGTGTATATTATGCACTGCAAAGACGACGTTCGAGGACGCTTTGATGAACCTATTCATCAGGTCATAACTGATCAGGTGTATAAGTTGGTCGACGACATGCAGCTTGGGGCAGAAATTATTGCTGTCGAACAAGGGATGCACATATGTACGTCTGTTGATTGCGCTTTCTTGACGTGATGTGACCCGACATGCTGAACAACATTGACTTCTGCTTAGCTGTTTGAATGAAATCTTATATGTTAACTTAACTTAGAGAGGCCCCGCGCCTTGACTCTTGTTTGGCACAGCACCGAACCTGTATACTATAACGTACGATCTGCACCTGTGTATCACTACGAACAACACAATGTAGCCATAGCCTTTCTTCCCCTCGTCGTTCCAAGCCGAGATCTAACTTGGGCCTATCCATTCTCTCATCTATCATTCGTTTCTTGACAATGACAGGCATGCGTTGCAACGTTCTGAGGACGGTCATATAAAAATCGAGCGCAGGTATAGGGATCAGGCATTATCAGACACAAAGAAGGGGGGTGCTACAAACCAAAGCAGACGTAAACGCATAGAGCTATGAAAGTAAAGTAACGTCCATGCACCATTATATGCGAAGTTCTATCATCGTGAAGCGTAACAAAGCGCAGAAGAAAGAGGTGATAACCATGACATCGACATGAATAAGGAAAGAGAGAGAAGAATTCCAACAATACCGTTCATAAAGAGGGCGTAAGTAGGGCAGGATCCCAGTACACACACACAGAAAGACGTTTACGACGAAGCATACAGCTTAACGACCCCATCCGCACCCGCGCTCGCCATAACCGGAAGCGTAGGATGGAACTCAACAGCAAGGACGCCCTCCCGGGCCTTCTCGCGATGACTCGTGATCTCTTGCACGCACGCTTTCGACTCCAGGATATCCCAGAATCGGACCGAGCAATCATGGCTGCCTGATACCAGAGAGAAGCCGGAGGGGTCTATGGACAGCGTCGTCACGGCATCGAGGTGCGCGAGCATCGAATGTGTGCATTGACCTGTAAAGTGGTGTGTCATCAGAACTACGGTGATGATATCAGTGCAAACGACAGAAGTACCTGTGATGATGTCGAATACCCGGATGTATTTATCTTCGTGACCTGTAAAGAGCAACGGCATTGTCGGGTGCGATACGATGCTATTGGCTTGACTATCAGGGCCGCCAACTATCGAACAACAAACGTTATAGAGTCAGTGTACCTCATCACAAGACCATTGCTCAACTTGGAGACCAGACAGACGTATTTACTGACCTTCAGTCTGTAACTTGACAAGCACTTTGCCCGTCTCGACGTCAAAGATCTTGATGGCAGCATTCTGATATGCAACAGCGACCTTCTTCAAATCGCTCTTGATAGCCTCCACAGCAGTAGCTCCAGGCTGCTGCCTCTCCCCCTTCTCCTCATCACCCTCTACGTCCTGCTCTGACGCTTCAGTTGAAGCATCCAGTCCGTCATATCCCCACGACAACTTCAACGATCCTCCTCCAGAAGGTCCGCTAACATCCCAAACCTTCACCAGGCCCTCCGCACCCACGCTCACCAGCGTATTCTCATCTCTCATCAGCGCAAGGTCCCACACGGCATCCGTGTGTCCAATCAGCTCCCCTCGCGCCCTGGTACTATCATATGGCGCATAGGTCGTGTGCGAGGTAGCGGGAAGAGCCCATATCCGGATGGAAGAATCGAGGGACGCGGAGTAGAGAAGGTGTTTTGAGGGGGCGTGTACCAGTCTTGTTATCGCTGCAGAGTGTCCGCGCAGGGTGAGCTGAGGTTCGACATCTGTCGTTGGACGTGCTCTGCACAACCAAGAAAAGGTAAACACAAGGCAATCGATAGCCAATTGTGAATTGCGTCAGTAATGTGAAGGGAAACAGATAAAAATCAGCGATAGACAACTCACGCGGAGGAAGCGAGTCCAGCAAGCTCTACTCTCCAGATCTTCACTGTGTTATCATCACCACCTGTGGCAAGACACAGTTCATTCGGGTGGAACGCCACCGCTCGAACGGCATCGAGATGACTGCAACGATAAGTTAGTCCATCATATCCTTGACTGGAAAGAAAAGAAAAGGTCGTCCGAAATAGAGAGAATCGGGTGAGTTTCAACAAGAAGGCATGACTGACTTCCTCAGGGTTCTCTTCGCCTTCCATATTTTAGCTCCCTCTCCTTCCCCAATGTCGCTTGATTCCTCATCCTCAATATCAGCCGGCTCCTCATCCCTCGCATCCTCCTCGTCCACTCTCGCTCTCCTCTCCCACGACGCAGCCCCACTGAAACTCGACCCGCTGGGATCATTCACATTGACCTCGGCCTGTTGTTGCTGCAAGGACGCTTCACGCGCAAGTCGCACTTTCTCCTTGAAGTCGTCGTCAGGCCGGAAGATCGCCGTCAGTTTCTGCAGATCTGTTTCCTCTTCCCTGGGCTTCGATTCGGTTTGACTCCCAATGTTGCTCGGTTGAGAGATCTGAGAAGGTTGCTGCGCCGGTGGAGCGGGGCCACCACCACCTGCTGCTTGCGGGGGTTGTTGCGCATTAGGCGGCGCGTTCCCTCCCAACGTGCTTGGACGATCTGTCTGGACTCCAGATGCGGAACTTGATGTCGCGTTTTGACCGGACAACATGCCGACCCCATTCAATATCGGGAAGTCTTTGCCAACTTCAGGCATCACTTTCCGTGGGCGGCCGTTGTATGCCATTTGCTCAAACGAAGGCACATTTGGAAGGGCCACTGGAAGCGATGAATTGTTGAGTAGGGGTCGGTTTGGCAGAGGGTTCATTGCTTGCGGAGATGTCAAGTACGAAATCTCTTGTAGACACCTAGTAGACAAAGTCAGCAGGAGAAATGATTCTTGCAGTAAATGGCCCGAACTGTTTGAGATAGTCCCTGCTTCTTGCTCTGCTCTTGGGATCACGCCCTAGTGGCGGTTTACCCAGCGTGCCTGCAGTTGCAGCCGTGGGGCCGTTACCCGACCAAGTTGTTGACCAAGCCTTCGAGGGTCCTGTTGACCCGTTCATCATGGGACCAACTTGGGGTAATGGCGAGTCTATGTTCAAATCAGCATTCAGTTTACCAGCGCAGCGAATTATGACAGACCTTCACTGCGCGGAGAACTCCCACTACTTCCCTCTTTGTGGCTGTAACCATCTTCCTTCTGAATGCCAGAGCCTCCTTGCGCCTGTATGAGTGCCAGCTTGGCAGGCGGGACGGATTGTGAAGCGGGCTCCTTGAGCTGCTTTGTGCTGCATGACGACACGTCAAGAAACGGGGTTACGCGACGAGTATACGCAAAAGTACACACCGCTCGACTCTGAGGGCATACTCGAGCATTTTGATACGACGCATAAGATCCAGTTTGACATTGTCAAAGGACCGTCGCTCGCCCTCGAGAAGGGCTATGCGTGCCTAGAAAGTGCGGGGTGCAAGTCTTGTGAGACGCGACAGTGGTCGCAGAGCCAGCCCATACGCACCCGCATCTCTGCTCGTTCGATCTCCCACTCATTTCTATCGCGTTCGTATCGTCTCCATTCCGTCTGGAGAAAGTGCAGTACGCTGGAGAGGGTAAAGTCTTGGCCGCTTTGTGGGGGCAGGGGAATTTCCGACGGTTGTGGCCCTTGCTGCTGCTGTGGGCCAAGTTGCTGTTGGTTTTGCGGGCCCTTGTTGGGCTGAAGCTGGATGTTTGAGCCCAGCATGGGGAGAGGTCTGGATGGAAGGGAACTGCTGACGGGACGAAGTTGCAAGTCCGGCGCTGGGATTTTGGCTCACTGAGGACGAGAGTGGAAACTGATGCGCGTTCAGCCTACCACGTGCTGGTTCTCACTCTCCGTTTGATACAACTCCTTCGTTCATTTCATCGTCGCAAGAGGGTATAATGCACTAGCATAGAACAGACAGATACTATAGACACTCGCAACATATCCTGTCATGCAAAAATAGACAGAAAACACAATCCATCAACCGGTCACCTTTGAAATCCCCTTTGCGAGGAATTCTGTGCCTTTCAAAGGGACCTGCATCCCGTCCTGTCCATAGACAGCATACAAGCCAGTCGGGGAACCTGGCGGCACACCCCTTGTCACTGTTGGCGTCGATGTCGGCTTTGAGAACGAGAGACATTGTGCGCTCTGTGATGGCGTTGACGCCGGTTTCTGGAACGCCTGGCTCTTGGTCCTATTGAGACCAGAGGGAAACGCGAAGCCATAGAAACCGGGGCAGGACTCGGTAGGGAACCGATATGCGCTGGAGGCCAATGTGAATGCGAGCCACACGACCATTCCAAACTACTCACACGTATACGCTCCTCAGGAATGGCAGGCCTAAACGAGATTTCGGTTGAGTAGTACCCTGGTATGTCGATATCCCGACATTGCAATATCCGGTTGGGGAAAAGAACGAAGTTGCTCTGAGCAGATTGTCCTTCGAGTCAATCATATAGGACACCCCATTGATAACGACCGAAAAGTCAACGTATGCCTCGGGAATTTCGATGCCGGGGAAGACCACCTCGTTGCTTTTGCATGGATAGGACGGGATATGGAAGGCAGGGTCAAAGTTGATCCCCCCAGTACCATTGAATATGGGCCCGGTATAATCGGAATTATTGAAGTAGGTGCTATTGTCCGGGATAGCTATGTCACTGGAAACTGCGTATACAAGAAACCATGAGCCAAACGTGGAACATAGAGAAAGCTTGCCCACTCACTTGAATCCAGCGAGGCAGTAAGGTCACCAAACGGCAGTAACGACCCATTCCTACCTGCGAAGCCATCGATCTTGAAGACATTGAATTCAAACCAGTCCAACTGATCATCCTCGATCTGCACCCAATTCAACTCTCCGACGTAATCATTGGGATCCAGGGCACCGATTGTCAATTTGGGGTTCTGAGGGTCGAAGCGCATTCCCAGAACTGGGTTTAGCAGTTGACCTGTTGAGTTCAAATCCGCGAGGAGTCGTTTAAAGGTACCATTGCGGAAGGTATTGGTTAGTAGGCCTAAATCTCCGTTCCATGTTCGAATGGAGGAGTAATTCGTTGAGATACCACGTAGCAGGCCTGAACAACCCAGGGTTCCCGTCAAAAGGTGGATTTGCATCAACATGCGCGTACGTACCAAGATCAACGTCAGTACTTTGCATCACACCACCAAAGCCAATAGTATCAAAGGCCCACGCCCCATCGAATTCATTCGTAGTTCTCAAGTGCCGTTCTTCGTTGAACTACACAAGAATATTCAATGTGCCTTCTTTCATCAGTACTTCACATGAAAATTCACCTTGAACGTAGACGAGGCTTTATAATCAAAGAACGTATCCCCGGGACAGAAAGCACAGTCCGACGCGTACGCCGAAATGGAATCCGCCTGAACGTCTATAGCGAGCTTCAATGTTTGTGGAGGTGTCCCAACGTTCACGTCAACAAAGTTTTGATTGAGTTCCTGGTCAGAGAGAGCCGAAGGGACAGAGAGATTAAGGCTGATCCATGCTACGAGATGACCTCAATTGTGTATACTGTATAGCGTCGAAGGGCAGGAAGTACATACTCGGTGACGCGCCGTGCACAAAGCGGCTGAGGAGGGTGACAATGAGAAGTGATTTCAGCGCATACGGTCCATTGGGCAGCTTCATCGTGGTGGACCTGAAACCACCTCAGGATCAAAGAGCGGGAGCATCGTATCGATCCTTGTAGACAAGTGCTCTTTCAACCCCCAAAGTCCGTCTCCCTGAAACGCTTCCCACCAGAAATCCAGTCTTTGGCACACACAGCAAAGTGGTCAGGCGATGGCGACGATATACCACGCGGACAGCCACCGCCGACGAGAGCTATGCAGAAAACTTTAAATATTAGCCGTGTACAAAGCCAGTTTGCCCAGAAGAAGACATGGGATGCGAGATCTGGTGGCGTTGAGTTGATCACATCATTTCCGGAATGGACGGAGGCTGCCCGTTTTAGGCAATGATATAACCTTTTCTGGAATAGTTTCAAGGACAACGACAATCTGACAGGACCCATCAAGAACGTTGACGAAACCTTTTCAATCGCCAGGCTCGACACGAATACTTTGGGCTTGGCACGGTGGGCAGACCTCGCATTGCCTCGCGCCCATTAATGCTTGTCGACATACAGTAAAGAGAGGATACCCCAAGGATCCCCTCTCCAGCAGTCATCGCCTCCGATTCTTCTCGGATCCAGTGAGGGAAAACTGACTCGAGTCCGAGACGCGAGGCGTCGAGTATATGGTTGTTGCTAATAGATTTCATGCTCAGGTGCTTCGCAGTGGCGGCACTGCCTGACGCTTCCTGGGAATGAAAACAATGGAACGTCGCGTGCACGTATGTGAGGCACCAATGGTAACGGTCCCAGTTCCTACTAGGACCCCTTCTTTCTCCCCAACGTCCCGCAAACACTGTGCAACCGGTGCCAGTGTCCTCCCATTCGTTTGTATAAGCTGGGACACGCACAGACGACGACGACGTAATTTGTTCTCCTCCTACGGGGGTCGCGAAGTATGACTACAGACTCCCCCGAGTATCACGAACTTCCCTCCCTCCCAACATCCTCGCTACAGGATGTAAGTCCTCACTACCAAACCAATGGACCCCCAGGAAAGGATGAGACGGAAGTTACGCCCGGAAAGGATCAGCTTCTCTTCCCTGTCCCTCAATCTGTCCAGCATGACAATGCGGTAAAACGACCTCAGTCGCGCAAACTGTACGCAATCTGGAATTCATTCAAATTGCTACTGCTTCCGCTTGTGGCGATTGCATACCTTACATTTTGTTATGTCGTTCACTACCGGATTGTCGTGTTGAAGACTAACCTCGTGGATACCTCCGTTTCAAACTTGGGTATGTATTCGTTTTTGGTCTCTTGGCTTTCCTCGTACTGAAAGGGTTCTAAAGCGAATATAAAATCTGGGGTGACATCGATAAGTATCATCATCATCACCCTGGGCTTGCTTCCCGTAAAGTCTCTTGTCTCGGACCTGAAGGTACCTTGTCTTCCACCCCTTGTGCTTTCAGATCCTGTATTGACTTTCGTTCCCCATAGAGCGAAGAATTCTTTCGCACAGTAAACGCGAAACCCAATGGAGTACCTCTAACCACGTTAGATGGCATCTCTACGTTCACATTCGGCCACACAGAAACACTGCTCGCCATCACAAAGCGTCATTCATCGGGTTACTTTTTTACCGCGTTCGTCACTGGTTTGTTCTTGATAGCGATCAATACGCTTGCACCTGCAGCTTGTAAGTCGTTCGCCCCTCCGAATCCAATGGTCACTCTAAGAATACTGCAGTATCTGTCAGTACTGCGAATTTTGACAGCGATATAGTTGCCTTGGCTGTCGGCGCAATTGATCGTGATTCAATCTTCAAGTAGGCACATTCACCCCCATTCCAACGAAGTACTCTAGCTAACGTCCAACCACAGTGCATCAAAGTTCGCACCGTCATTGACGACAAGCACTTACGACTTCACCACACGGGGCGCGAACCTAGCCTGGGTCGAGAACCAACTCCACATCCCCTTCTCGTTCCAAGCGGACGAACAATACATCGTTCCACTGCCCATAGATCTCTCGATCGACACACCCGCGAAATGGCTTAGCGATGTGGTTATTATGAAACCGGAATGCACGTGGAGTGCGGCGAAGCTCAATAGTAGCGTGTCGAACCCTCTTAGAAATAATAGTAATTTTGTGTTGGATTTGGATCAAGGGTTGAGGTTATCTGTGGATTCTGGTCTTGGGTTCAGTGAGTTTGAACGGACTCGTTCACCGTTTGGATGATATTGACAATGCACTTTCGTAGCGGGATACGCCGATATCTCACTAGTGACCAATATGCTCATCAACCAAACCGACCTCGGAGTCCCACTCACAGGTTCCGTAGTATGGCTCCTAGCACAATGTATCGCATCAAACACAACCGACTGCTCGAACATCTCCAACGAAATGTCACTCAACTTCACCGGAATCCCCACTCTCGACCTGGACGTCACCATCTTCAGCGGCAAGGTCGTCAAATACGCTACGGCCTACCTCCTCTGTTCCCCTCACGCCACCATCCAAACCCGAGAAATCCGGAACGACGGGAAAGGTCGATTAACGATCTTAGATACACCCATCACACCACCCCAAGGGAACTTACACCCCGCGCAGACATACGCTCTCCTCACCAACGTCCTAATGGACCTCCCCAACACCGGCCCCCTCTCCCAATTCTCCGCGATGGGTTCCGAATCACAAGGAAACATCATCTTCGGACCTCAAGCCTCCAATGTGTCTCTCCCCGACTTCGGCGTCGTCACTCCAATCGCCCCCGCACCCCTCTCCAACATCACAGAAGGGTACACCCGCGCTCTACGTAGTGCCGCTAAGATCTTCATGCAGGGTGCGGTATCGAAGACGTACGTACCCGCACGGTTAACCTCCTCACGGATCATATTCACCTCTTCCCTTCCCCAAGTCATCGCTTCCACCATCATCTTCGTGCTCTTACTCGTCATCACCTTCATTGCGCAGTTCAGAAAGGAGGTGCCGGCGTTCACGTTGTTTAGTGTTGCTGCTGCTTTGGATAGATCTGAGATACCTGCTACGTTTGCGCAGGTTAGGAACTTGTATGATGTCAAGGCGAGGTTGACTCAGGAGGAAGCTGTACAGTCGTTTGAAGGGACTAGGGTGGTGTTGAGGAAGACGGAGGACAGTTATGGTACACTTCATTTACGTTAAACTCTTACAATCGTTGAGGTTATATACGACAAGTACATGAACCTTTTTGTATATCCGTTGCTTACATTTATACGATACCCTGTTAGTACAACAATGTCCGAGAGCAAGAACGATCGATAAAAATTTAAGACAGTGAGTATCATCACCAATACCCTCCACGGAACACATCACTGCGCATCGCTAGCCACAGGCTCATAAGGCGGAGGCGGCGTAGCTGACCTCACATCATCCTCCGTCTCCGGAACATCATGCACCGCTTGCAGAGACTGCATTTGGACCCCCCTTCCACTCCCACTTCCACTACCACTAGCACCATCATCCTGACTAGCCAGAGCAGCGGCAGCGGGTTGACGTCGAGGTGGCGGCGGAGGCGGTGGGACCTGTCGTGTTCCGTTCCTCACAGACGGGGGTACAAGCTCAGGAGGGAGGGTCGTAGTGCCAGGCAAGTCTTTCCCTGATAGTTTATCCCGTACGAGGTGCATCGCTACCGCAAAGTCTTCAGGAAGTAGTCTGTCATCGTGATCAATATCCGCCAGGTCCCTACGACCGCACACCATCCATCCATCCATCATCAATCAGTCAGTTAAACAATCCAAACAACCGAGCTCAAAGAAAGAAAAACATACCAAATCCTCTCAATGACCTCCGCACCCAACCCCGACTTCCCCAAAAACAAAACCCCAGCCTCCCTCTCCACATACCCCCTCTTAAACGGGTCCAAAATCTCAAAGAAATGATCAGAAGAAAGCTTCTCGGAGGGCGTTACAGCCCAGTACCAATCTGATGGGATAGCAGAGGGCGGGGGTGACCCGAATGGCGTTGGGGTGGTATTACTATTGGGTGGGTTGAATGATAACCTTGGTGTTGTCATTGAGCTCGGTGGTGTCATTGAGTTCGGTATTGTCATTGAGTTCGGTGGTTTCATTGAGGAAGGTGATGTTGGAGTTGGAGAAGTTGGAGATGAAGCTCCAATTTCGTACAATGGCGAGTTCGCCGATCCAGTGGGTACCATCGGGACCGGGAATTTAGGCACGACGTCAACGGGGGTAAGTTCGTCCAAGATACTAGTACTGGACGCACTCCCGGCGCTCATACTCGACGTCGAAGATTGGGATTGGTGATGTCTCATCGAAGGTCGTACAGAACTCGAATCCTGCGTGGGCGCGTCATCGCTCAGATCAATCAACTACAGAGTCGAATATTAGTACTACTCGCAAGCAAATACATCAGTTCGATTTTATTTTGCTCACCATAGCTTCTTGTGTCCGTGTCGACGATGAAGGTGGGGGGTGTCTCCGCATCGAGGGAGGGACGAGTGAAGAGGGTAGGACGACAGGTAAGACCTTCCCCGACTCTCTCATCTGAATCAAATACATCGCTACCGCGAATTCCTCCCTCGTCAATCGGCCATCCGAGTCCACATCCGCAAGTCGCCTGCACAATAAAACAAAATGCCGTTAGTAAAATATCGCGAAGGAAGCGATTTAATTTGCCCTGGGACGTAACACCCACCAAATCTGATGAATAACATACACAGGCAACCCAGACTGCTCAAAATACCCCTTCGCACTGTGCACATCAATATATCCTTTGCCCTTCTCATCCAACACATCGAAGAACTGGTTCGCGGTCGTGCGTATATCCAGATCTACGTCCCAGTCTCCGATGGTTTTGGGTGGTAGTGGAGGTGGGTTGCTTGGACTTGAACCGGAAGCAATGGGGGGAGATGAAGAAGATGAAGATGATGAAGAGGGAGGAGGAGAGAATGACCCGTTAGCAGCTAGGTATACGTTTTCGGGTAAAGTTGGAGGAAGAGTCGAGATACGACCGGACATGACGCCCTGGATCAAATACATCGCTACGATGAACGAAGGTGCATCAAGGGCTCCGCGTTGGTACGGGTCCGCTAGTTCCCTACAGCGGTAGATTCTATCAACGCAAGGGATCGAGAATCGAGAGGAAAAGTGAAAACGCACCATATATGCGCTAACGTCTGCACCGGAAGCTTCGATTTCATAAACAAGTCGCGAGCTTCTTGACCTGATCAGCCATTCCGACAATTAGTATCAGTATCAGCGTATACGCGCGTAAGAAATCCGAGCGAGAAGGTATATACCGCTTAGCATGTTATTCTGTGCTCCACTTTTCGCGAATATACGCAGGAATTTCTCTCGGTCTTGTGGTGTGAGCGGGGGGAGGGATGGGGTGGAAGGTCCGGATTCGTTGGGGTGATTTGATGGAGTTGGGTCGTCTAAGCCGTCGATCCTGACTAGTTGTTCTGCCGCTATGGAGAAAACAGAATCAATACTGAAAGTCTAAGGTCGCGAGTGTGTAGAAACCTACGACGTAGAATCATGCTCTCATCCACGGAGATGTTACTGCTCACTCTCTGCTGAGCCTGTGCATGTCCTAGAAGCCTCACAGCAATAGCAACGACCTGCCTAGACAAAACATCATTCTCCTCCACGTTCGCAATGCGCAAGATCTCATCCAATATCCTCGGCGGTAACCCTGCACCTTGCAATATCTTGGTCGCTGCAACGATACTAATGAAGCCTTGCCGCGATGTATCTGCGATGCTGAAGATCTCGTTCACGAGACTGGATTCAGCGGTGGTCGGTGCCAACGCTGTGATCGCACTGAGGATTTGAAGCTTGCGCTCTACCTTTGTAGCCTGCGCCACCTCCTTCTCCGCCAACGCCGTCTCGAGGTCCTCGTACGACTTTAATGCCCCGAGCAACTGCTCGTTGGCATCGAGGAGCTCTGCAAGCAAAGCCTCTTCTTTCGACTCCCGAGTCTTGCCCGCTGCGTTACTGGAGCGTTCAGCCTGGGCAGTAGCCCAAGGGATCTGGGACGCAATCATTTCCTGAGACTGCCTACATCGCTGAAGGAACTCCTGCAATTCATCGTACTGAGCGTACTGTTTCACGATGGGGAATGAAAGGCCGGGCGCACCTGAAGCAGACCCTTTTCTCTGGTGTCTTCCGGCTTCGCGTAGATGACGGCCTCGTGGAGAAGCTGAGCATGTTCTTTGCCGGTGGTGCATACGCGGAAGAGACGCGTGATGTCTTCGTCCCTCGAGATGATCTTGGGGGAGGGCCGTCGTTCGGGTGTCTTTTGCGTCGGCGCGGGGGGAGATGAATGCGGGTGTGGGATGGACTGGGACTGGAACATGTGGATCTGCGGGGGAAAGCCTGGGGCGGGGCCATGGTACGCCTGAGGCTGGGGAGCTGGTGCAGAGGGGACTCGTGGGTGGCCGGCGGGGAAGCGCATCTCGAGGTCGCTGGCTCTGCGTCTGCGCGGTCTGCTGAGATCTCCTCGAGGGGCTGCTCCCGGGCTGCTCATCGCAAAAAGGCCGGGGCGGGACTCGCTGTTTGGGCAGAGACCGTTGAACTTGGGCCCGCGCATCCTGAAGCTGGGAGACGGCGGCGCAGTGCCTACCTGGGTTATACAGTATCTCACTGGCTGCGCACTCGGGCGACTGCTGCGTTGCGGTGCTCGACCCTCACGTCTCAGCCATTGCCTGGCCATTGCATTCCGCATTGCATTGAACGAGTGCTAGACATTGAACGAGTACTAGACGATACTTGCATTGAAATAGATGACCACTTGCATCCTTCAATGACCTTGTAATGATGTTTTGCGCCTCGTGGAAGTAGCCGCGGTGCTGGCGCTGGCCACTGCGACCACATCGCTTCTCCTCTTCCTGCTTTTCCATCAACGACCATCTCGACTCCCCAGGCCATCGCGAGTGTCGAGCTCATCCCCGGGCTCTCCTTGCTTTCATCTTCTTTGTTTCTCCTCACGAGTCCATCTTTTTTCACGATCATCTCTTTCTACCCTCCCAATCATGACTAGCTCCTCCCCAGCTCCCCCGGATATCTCATCCCTGTCGCTCTCTAACCAGCCCTCCCAGCAACGTCTGCATGACACTTATGACTACGATGGCGGCAGCGGCAACGGCAGATCCCCATACCACTATGCTACCTCTCCTCCCATCCCCGCCCAGTCCCAGTACAACCCCCTTGGCATGAGCCAGTCTCCGCTCAAGAACAAACCCGTACGTGGCGGCCTTCCTTCTGTGCGTCGCCTCTCTTTTTCTTCTTTGCTTCGCTCCTGCTCACTACCTCAAAGCAATGGATTGATAACCCAGCCGGCATCCCGGACAGCAGGTCTCTCTCCCCGCCCAACAACTCGGACTTGTCCTCCTCCGGAGGCTCTCCGACCATGGGCCACATGCTCTCGCCTGGCATGCCCACTCCGGGCACCCCTGGCATCGGCGACGACGAGATTATACCCACCGCCATCGTCATCAAGAATATTCCATTCAATGTCAAGCGCGAAACGCTCCTTGATATCATCGTACGTGTCATTCACCCCGTCTCACAATGGCGATGCTCCAACTTTCGTTTCTCAGGCTTCGCTCTCGATCCCGACTCCGTATGCGTTCAACTACCATCTCGATCAGTCCGGCCAATTCCGCGGCCTCGCATTCGCCAACTTCCGTCAGTCTGCAGACGCGGATGCCGTCGTGGCCGCTCTCAACGGATTCGATGTACAAGGTCGCAAGCTTCGCGTAGAATACAAGAAAGTGCTCCAGGCGGGCGAAAAAGAGCGTATCGAGCGAGAAAAGGCCATCCGTCGCATGCGTTCCATGCAGCTCGAGAAGGAGGCCGCTGCCATGTCCCAGGGAGGGGGATACGACGAGTTCGGGGCGGTCATGACGCCTGGGGCGTTCACCCCTTCCCGGTCTTTCTCGGGCAACTCTCCCTTCCCCGGTCAGCAGTATTCTCCTCCTTCGGCTCCTCCGATGCCCACTCCTCAGCTTTATGGCATGAGCACTTCTCCGATGCCCACGCCCAAGACTCCCTCAACCGAATTGGATTTGAATGATCCATCCACGTTGGAGATTTACTCCCGCATTCTGCTGTTCAAGGACGATCCCATGCGAGACGAGCTTGCCTTTTCTCGCACGTTGACACCCAAGCAGAGACGTGTCGTCCATCTCGTCGCGCAGAAGCTCGGTGTTTACCACTACTCTGTCGGTGAAGGCGAAGACAGATACGCTGTCGTAACGCGCATTGACCCAAACAAGGCAAGCCACCTTCCTTTCTCTGACCCGCATCAATGCTAATTTGTACTTTCTGTTCGTACAGGCCCCGCCTTCAGCAACCACTCCTAGTCGTCAGACCCTCTCACGCGCGCCTTCCTCTTACCTCTCAGCAGGCGGTAACACCCAACACGCCTCCCTCCGCATGAAAAAATCCATGCCAGACATGAAGTCTCTCCAATCCCCAAGTGGACCAACCGCGCCCCGCCTAACCACCCGCGCCTCGAACGGAAACATTCGAGAAGGCTTCGCGACCATCGCTTCGCCCTCTCGTCGGTCGCCAGGCGGGTTCGCCGCTCTATTCGGTAACAGTATCAATAGCGCTTTTGGTGGGAATGGCATCCCCCCTGTGCCCAGTTTGCCCTCGAGCGTGTCGGGTAACATGAATGGCAGCGGTATGGATAGTCCCGGAGGTGTCGTGAGACAACCTCGTGGTCCTGGTACTGGTGGGTTCGAGAGCAGGAGGGAGAGGAAAGAGAGTCAAACTGCTCGAGGGGCGGGAGGCTTTGAGGCGCGTTCTCATGAGCCTTTGGAGCTCTGAGGAGTTGCCATATATAATATACGGGACTAGAGCGAGAAACGAGCAATCGGTATGGACGACTCGGACGAGGGAGGTGATGAATACTCTTCCTTTGTGATAATGAAGGGCTAATTTTTGTGCGCCGTGTGGAAAACTCGTGGACTGCGTTGCTCTTTTTCTCGTTTGCTCTTCTCTCTCTCTTCCGTCTGCTGTCTATGCCGACTAATGGGCTTGTAATCTGCTTCTCTTCTAAACCCTTCTATACATACATCCCCGCGTTTCTTCCCCACGGATCTGTCTATCGTCGGTATTACTACTAAACTTTACCAAGTTGCTTCTGGTTAACCAGTTATCCGATTTTTGTTCCCCCTTTTTCGCGTTTGCGTTTGCGTTGAAGTGATTCCTTCGACGTTGCAACTCTACCTCTCGTTCAAAACTTCTCACCTCCTATGAATCCTGGTCTTCTCTCTTTCTCTTTGTTCGTGTCGGGCCCTCCTTTTTCTGTGACGTACCAAACCTCTCTGGCGAACTGGGCTCCCTTGCTCGAGCTCATGGGTATAACTATTGTGCTAGCCTCAATAGTCTTAGACACCCCATCGTTTCGCAAGGATGCCTTTTGCCTTTTGCCTATAATTCCTCATGCACGGTGCACCCCCATACCTCCTTTTTCTACCATTGCTCAACTACCTTCACGCTGTTTTAGTTGCTCGTTGCTCTACATTTTCTCCTTCCCTCCCTCCCTCCATCATTGCAGTGCAGTGCAAGTAACCCTTCTTTCTCTATCTCTTCCTCTATAACTTTGCTTTGGTTTTTACGCACAGTCCTACCACCACTGGCCACCTGTCCAGTCCCGTCACTCCTTCACATTGTTGCGATAAAATCCAAAGCTGTTACCTTCTGCATTATTGATTCACCTTTGCATTGTTTTCCACAACTCAATCTCAATCGAAGTCTGTTTCTTGATTACTCTCTCATGTGTCGTTGTCTCTATGCCATCTCCCTATTATTCTTTCAATCCAATCTGGGCAAGGTACCTACTTCTCTCGCGACGCCTGATGCATGATGTTCTCCACTTCTTGGGTTGGATAGTGTTTTTTGCGAATTAGAATGAAGTGGATCTGTGTTCAACGTTCAACGTTCAACTCTCAGGTTCCCCATGCGTATACTTCATCCTCGAAGTAATGGTCATTGATGCCTACTAACTTTGACTTTGTTCAGATACTTCTAGGAGCCAGAGCTATGTCGCGGTTGAAAAGATACGGAGTCCTCGGACGGCAGGGTGGGCCTTGTTCAACTGCCTCTCGCCCATTGAAGCGCATATAGTCAAGTAACTGATGAATTGTCCACTCACATAGGACCCAAGGATGGTAGAACACTCGGAATGAAGTTTCGAGTCATGCTCACCTGTATAGGTACCATTGCAGAGCAGAGGTATTGCTCGTAAGTATACATTTTGACCACAAATACGCGTTATATGCGCAGGGTGTTGGTACACTATCGTGCAGAGCTGCGAGCCTAGCCTGCCATTGCCATTGTGCCCGCGCCGGCCATTGACTATCGGTCGACGCGGAAGACCAGCTCGGCAGAGGTCAGCCCTGTCAGCCTCAGTCCGAGCGTTATTAAAGACCCGCCGAACGCGACTGACACTCCTTACTTCTTATCTTGCTGCTCCCACATACATACCTGCACTTTCCACGCCTTTTTGAAAAACTTGCCTATCTCCACAATGCGTTTCTCCATCTTCACCAAATCCAGAAGCTCTTCCAAGAGCACTACCTCTACCCTCTCGCCCCCTCCTTCCTCCATGGAATTCAGCCCCTCCGTGACTTCCACTCCTCGTTCATCCTCCGGTTCATTCACCTCTACCTCCACAACCACCACCCGCTCTCACTCCCCCGCCATCCTCTCAGAGGAAGACATCCCCCTCTCCCAACACATCCAATTTGTCCGTCGCGCCCACAAACTCGACCAAGGGCCCATCGACGAAGAGGACAGACAACTCGGACACAAGCATAACATGTTCCTCATCCCGCTTGACCTCGCTGCTCGGATGGACGTCATCAAGTATCGTCCGGAGGGCTTCGAGATGCAGGAACACCGGAACCACGTGTTGGAAGTGTGCGGTCGTCGTCCTAGGCGGTTCTAAATCTCTCGCCTCAAGGGTGGGGGAAACGGGGGAAGAAATGCAACAACCAAAGAGGCTGACGTTTTAGACTCGGGACCTTTGCCTGACGAGCTTGCTCGATCGGGGACTGCGTCCTGTCTCAAACTCGGCCGCCAAAAACTCGAGGTCCATCGCTGGCGATGGCTCAAGAGACCAAAAAATGCGTTGACGACACCGTCTAGAGTATTGCCCCGGTAGACTGGAAGGTTCTTGGGCCTGATCACCCCTTGGACTGGAAGGCTACTTGAAAACGATACAGTTCGAAGCTTGGTGGTACTCCATGACTTGTAAGCCTCTTTTACCCTTGGTCAGGAAGTAAACAGTAGCTGACCTCGTGATCCCTTCTAGCTGTCGTCTCGAACGCAATCCACTGTCCCGGGAACCGCTGATGGGTCGACGATGTCTATGAATATAGCTAAGTCCTCTCAGTCTTGCCATCCATGGTTGTAGCGATTTATCCACAGCATGGCTGTGGCCGCCATGTTGTCGGTAGTCGGTACAGTTATGGATGACCCCTTTGTGTTGTGTGGTATGGATCCTGCTGATATGTCTGGTCGTTGCAGGTACATCAGCGACCTTCATAACATCAGCCTTCAATGGTACGCCAAATTCATGAATTATAACACTCAGTCTAATATTCCTCGCCTACGTACTAGCCGCACACACACTTCCCTCTTTCCCCCGCCTGCTTCCCCGCCTACCCATCCCATCCCTCCTCTACCATTTCCCCGTTTTTGGTTTCTACTCTCGTCTCGTTCTGCTTCCCGTTCCGTCTCTGGTCTCGTTTCATTACTCTCTTCTCTGTTTCGGTTTTTCTTGTTTCTCTCTCAGTCTCGGTTTCGGTCTCGGTCTCGGTCTCTGTCTCTGTCTCGGTCTCTCTCGTTCCGGTTTCTTCTCTCTTCTGCCTAGTTTCCTCCCTCTCGCTTAAGATATGGCATATGCAATAAGACTGGAGACAGTGGTCCCGAGGCATCAGGGGGCGAGGGCGACCACCTCTCGCACCCTGCTCGGTGTCTCCAGTCTGGGGGTCATCAGCTGAAGGCTGACTATTCCCCACCTGAGTGTTTCTCTGAGTCGTTTCCGTATGTACCTCCGCACTTCCCCCCCTCCCTCCAAAGGTCTCGCACCGAGGCGGCCGATTCCGTCACGGTGCGGGGCCGACCCCTCACGTTTGAGCGGGGTTCTAACCCTAACCCTATACACAAGTCCCGTTTCATGTCATTAAAACTATTGAATCCGTTGTGTACCACCTCTTGAGATGTTATGATACTAGTCAACCTGTAATATGTCAGCCATAAGGACCACAAAATCCATAAAGAAATGGCCTGAGTAACCTCGGGCGGCGGATTCGCAAGTAAAACATCCCAACCACTTTCAGTAGACATCGACTCAAATTCCATTCGCACCGCCATACTATCTATTTCTCCCAGCACTTTTACTACCCAGGTCAGTAATATCCTTCGGGGTGATTTGCTGAACTATGCTTTGTTGAAGCAGCCCTTATCTGGGCGCACCCGGCTTACCTGCGGGTGAGGCTTGTACTAACGACTTAGGTTGCAGAGGGATAAAA